>JAEIIF010055811.1:0-13097 GCA_018874455.1 Drosophila trapezifrons
CCATTTCCCACCGTTCCATTTCGACGCTAACTCACCGACGCTAATTTGACGCACATGCTAAAATGTACGTTATTCCGTCTTCTTGGGAAGAAACTAAACGGTATATTTGAAAAGGTATTTGGTATTTTCTGAAAGCGAGACGGTATGTGCGAACAGGAATGCCCCGGTCACACTGATTTTCATTCGTTTTTGACGAGTACGTACCTCGGAATCGGAATCGAAAAGAAAAAACAAGCAGACAGGCGAAGCAGAGCATATTATAATGAATTCCTAAGAAAGTTCGACGCGCGCCGAACTAGTCTGCGTATGTATTCGTGCGAGCAGACAAGCGGATGCATATTTTTTTGGCGTTTGGCTGGCAATAAATGCGTTGTCTTACTGGCTGTGCCCGAATCGTTAAAAGTGCGTGGAAAAGTGTACGAAACCAATACACGGAAAGTGGGACAACGGCGACCGAGAGCGCTCGTTGCGCTTGTCAGTGTCTGTGTCTCTGTTGTGTGCTTGTGTTTGTGTTTGTGCGAGTGTGTTTGTCGGCTAAGAGTGTGTTTGTGCCTGCCTACAGTCTTCCCAGTCGCTCGAGTGCTCCAAAAAAATGTGTTTTATTTCTTGTTTAACGACGAACGCCTAAAACACAGTAGCACAACGCACCAGTGCAGCAGAATGCGCCTGGTCAGCGAGTAACGCTCCCTTGCCAGCGGCGAGATATGCATGATATGGACTTGGACATGGAGCATGCCAGCGAATAGCTCGAATCGCGAATTGTGCACGCAAAGAAGAAGGCGCTCTTCTACTCCATCTTCTTTTGTCTGACTCTGACCGACGACTTTGCCGCATGGTGAGTTTGCCGTTTGCTTGCCGCTGCTTTGCTTTGCTTAGCTAGTTGGTGTTGTTGTTGCTGCTGCTGCTGTTGGGTCAGGGCTTCGGCGGCGTCGTTGTTGTTGTCACTGCCGTGTTCTGCACTGCCTGCATTTTGTTGTTGATGTTGGAGCTCTGAAATTTTCATTTCCCTCGCTGAAGGGGAGCGGGAGCGCCGCAGTTGTGCTTTGCGTGTACTGCAGATGCTTGCATGTACAGTGCATGTGTGTGTGTGTGTGTGTGCCCCTGCATTTGTGTATGTATTTTCTCCATGCAGCCGAGTAAGCTGAGCAGGGCAGCGGCGGTGGCGGCGGCGAAGGCGGCTGTGGTGAATTCGGAAGCCAGTGTGGTGGGTTCGGGCCCGTGCGGCGACAGTGTTGCCAACACACACTAGTTCGGCTCGTTCGTGGCGGCGCGGCTTTCTCAGGCATTTGCTTGTGTTTCCCTCGTTCCGCTCTTGCTGGGCTCTCTCTCTCTCTCGCTCTGCCTTTCTGCCATTCCTCTTCATCCTCGGCATCGACAGCTGTGTGCGCATGTTTTCAACGCTTATTATTTATTAAATGTTGTTGTTGTTATTCGGCTCGGAGTTTGCGCGGCAATTTCGTGTGCTACCATTTCCCCGCCAACGGGAGCAGAGACTCCTCTTTATCGGACTTGGACTTGGATGTGGGTTGCATCAATCTGCGCTTCCCGCGTGCCACAATAACGGATAAAAATTGACTTCGATGAATGCTAAAATTAGATCCTCTACTTAGTCCGGTTTTCATTCAGTTTTCTTTGATCTCTGGCCCCTGCAAGTGTGTGTTTGTGTGTGTATGGGTTGGGAGGTCGTTCGCCTTTCCTGGCGCTCTACTTGGAGCTAGGATCCAGGATCCGATTGGAAGAGCTCTCTCTCTCTAACCACCCTCCTTCGCTCTCTGCTTGCAGGCTTCCAGGCGGACACTCTGGATAACGGGATACAGCAATGAATGATTTACGTCAACAGCAGATGGTAGCAGCGACATCGTCATCAGGATCAGGATCGGGAACGAGAACGTCAACGTCAACTACAACAACAGCAGCAGCCGCATCGTCCACAGCCGGTCGCGCCAATACAAGTGCAAATAACTCGAAATCAGCCAGCAGCAGCAGCTCCAGCTCCAGCACGAGCACCAGCGAGGAGGAGCAGCGGGTGAGCTCCACATCGTCGCCAGCACAGCGGGAGCAGCAACTGAATGCGGATCAGGAGCAGGATACCGAACGGGAACGGGTGCAGGAGGAGCAACATCAGCAGCGGGAGCAGGCGCACAATCAGCCCGGGCAAATAACCAGCACCACCGCGTCGCCTCCGCCGACGCAGCAGCAGCAGGAACAGGAGCAGGATCAGGAGCCGCCAACGACGTCGAGCGACGATGCCCCAGGCACAACTGGAGCATCCGCATCCGCATCAGCATCCTCAAGCTCAGCATCCGGAGAAGCAGCACCATCATCAGCAGCAGCAGCAGCGGCAGCCGCAAGAGGAGCGATGGCTGCCACGGCTCTCGACGTGAAGGGCGAGGAGCGTGACGGACACAAGATCATCCTGAAGCTCTCAAAGCACGTCAATCCGAACCCCAATCCAAACCCAAATGAATCTCAGCCGAGTGGCGATGAGCGGCGCGTGGAACCCCTGCGCATTCAGCTGCCCAGTGGCGGCGCCGACGGTAGCGTGATGGCCAAGCCCCAGGACGCCTCCGATGCGGACGCCTCCTCCTGCTCCTCGTCGTGTGCCGAAGACGAGGTGGCCAGCAGCCTCGGCCAGCATCCACGTAGCACGCCGCACATAGTGCCAAAGCTGACTATACGCGCCGCCAACGAGGAGAGAGTGGGCAGCGTGGTGCCCAAGTTGACCATTAAGTTGCCCGAGAATCCGGCTGCCTCCAGTTCCAACAGCAAGTCCAGCTCCGGCTCTGGGGCGGGGAGCGGTGCCCAATCAGCGATGGGGACTAAGAACGATGCCCACCTGTCCAGCCTGTCGCCCGCCTCAGCCTCCTCCTCATCGGCCTCGTCCTCCTCTTCCTCATCCTCGTCGTCCTCGCTGGCAGAGATCCAGACGGTGCCCAAGCTGATGATCAAGACAACGCTGGCCGGCAGCAGTTGCATTAGCAGCAGCGAGGAGCATCCGCATCCGCACCTGCAGCAGCAGCAGATACCAAAGTTAACCATCAAGACGGGTGGCGGCAGCGGCGGCCAGGAGCACATGCACACCGTGATCATGACCCACGACCTGAGCAACGCCCAGAGCATACCCAAGCTAACCATCAAGACCAAGTCTATTGAGCTGATCGAGGACGATCCGGCGGCGAAGCTGGAGCAGCTGCAGCCGCTGCCCAAGCTGACCATCAAGAACCTGTGCTCGCCCAAGCACAAGGTGCGTGCCGTGCTCGAGGAGAAGCTGCCCTCGGCCGCCTCCAAGCTGGCGTCCACCCTGAAGCCCGCGCTCAATCCAGCCCCCGCTCCCATGACGAATGGTGGCGAGTCGAATAGCAGCAGCCAGGAGTTCTGCGGTTTCTCCGATCCCGACGCCGATCCGGCTGCCGATGCACCATCGGACGAGGGACGCCGCAACTCGGATGACATGGACATCGACGAGTCGCTGTCGACGCAGCACGACCCCAAGATGTTTCACAATCTACCGCCGCTGGTCGCCAGCAATGGCATTGCAAGCGGAGCTGGCAAGGCCAACAAAGCAGGCAAGACCAATCCTGCACAGCAGCAGCAGCAGCAGCCTCAGCACAATGTGGTGGACATGGTGGACCTGACCTCGTCTCCGTCGCCTGGCTCTTCGCCAGCACATGCGCCCAACAGCTTCACCGGACGCATTTCCCCCGCCCAATCGCACAATCTACTCCTCGAGTGCCTGCGCATGCAAGCGGCGGCCGCAGCTGCGGCGGAATCCAGCGTTGTAGTCGGTGAAGGTACCGTTGGAGTGCCTGTCTCGCAAAGCTCCAACATCCTGCTCAGCCAGCTGACGGCGCCGGCCAAAGGCTTTGCCACGGCCTCGCCCAAGAGCAACTCTAGCAAGTATCCGCAGCTAACGGAGCGCCTGATGGCCAACGGAAGCGGCGGCGGAATAGGAGGAGTAGCTGCTGTTGCTATTGAATCCGAGGGTGAGGCTGCCATTGCTCCACTGGCAACCTCCAACTCCGCCCAGCCCATCATCGACTCCATCGAGATACTGGACACGCCCGAGGGCAGTCCGCACATCACGTATATGGACGAGGACCATCACCAGTTGCTCAATAATCATCACCAAAGCAACCACAAGCACACCCTGGGCTCCGGCGATGACCAGCATCCGGAGGACGAGCTGCAGGAGCTGGACAACAACAACGAAAATCACTTGAAGCGCACCAGCAGCGAGGGCAACGAATCTCCTATTAGTGGCGTAAGTATACCTATATTTTATGTCCTTGTCAGTCACTCATGGCCTCCTCCGTCCCACACAGATCCCGCCCAGCAAGCAGAGACGCCTGGACAACGACGAGAACGACCAGCAGACCCAAAACTGTCACGATCCCGCCAATAAGTGCAACGACGCTCACGGCGATTCGCTGCAGGCGGGGCCACCGTCGCATCGCTCTCGCAAGCAGAAGCACGAGCGCATCCTCAACACCGACATGGAGGATGCCCTGTTTCCGCCCGCACAGCAGCAGCAGCAGGTGTTGCTAACGTCGGACCACAACGGAACCCTGTTCCCGGAAGATGAGGCGGCCGAGTCCAAGGTTCAGGATCCGTTGGAACATGCGGTCACTCAGCCGACGCCTCCACTGCCACCGGTGACCACACCGATTGGCACGGGAAAGCGACGAGGTCGGCCGAAAAGAATCCAGAATCAGAGCATCACCGATCCCGCCCCCGTCACGCCCACGCCCGGCGCCCCGCCAGAGGAGGCCACCAGCGCTGTGAAGTCGCGACGCGTCCAACTCCTGCGCAAGCGGCTGGCCATCGACATGGTCAGTGTGGGTCCAGAGCAGGCGGAGACGAAGGCGGGGAGCGCGATGCTCGGCGAGGCAGAAGCTCGAACGGAGGACGACGCGCTGGCCGGTGCTGCGGAGACGCCCACGCGTCGCGAGAACCGGCCGCTAAGAGCCACGCGGCGCACCATGACGCCCAACACCAATGCGAATACGAACCCACAGCCCACGCCCAAGACCACAAGGAAGCGCCAGAGCAAGGCCAGTGCCCAGCACAGTCAGTTGCCACCGCCGCCGCCGCCCACGCTGGTTCAGTTCGGCGGTCCCGAGCCGGAGTCCAACAATAACAACAACAGCAGCAGCAGCAGCAATATGGCCTTCGCCCTGGCCGCCCAGATCGACCTGACCATGTGCTCGTCCAGCTCGTCGACCTCCTCCGGCGCTGCCGGTAACCAGCAAGTGATCAGCGGGAGCGGTAGCAGCTCGATGCTGCCACCCACGACGATACTGTCCTCCTCGGATCCGCTGCCGGATGTTATCTTCCAGCCGAACGACTTCTCCTCGATCATGGCCACGCAGCAGCTGCGCTCGCCGCGCCCTTCCAGCATCAGCGGCGGCAGTGCCGGCGGTAGCCAACCGGACTCGCACGACGAGGACAACTACAACAGTGCTCTGGATAACTCTGGAGGTAAGCTGCAGCTGCTTGCCACGTCTCCTTGCAGTTCTAACTTAATCCTCATGCTTACAGATGAATCCGCCTCGACGACGACGACGTTGCTCTCGATGACGACAACTCCCACGCGGGGACGCGGACGTGGCCGTGGCAGGGGCGGCAGCCGAAGCAACAGAGGCTCTTCGTCGGCGGATCGGTCTGTCGGCAACGGGTCTGGTGCTGGCGGTGGAGGCAGCGCCTCGGCGACAACGGCCACGCAGCCGCGGGCGCCGCGGATGAGTCGTGGTGCCAGTGCCGTGGCCAAGGCCATAGCCATGAGTAGGCCGCGCTGCGTGGGTGGCCTAAAGCACACGCCGGATCCCGAGAGGCTCAAGGGTCTGTTTAGTCCGGTAAGTGAAGGTTTTTATTTGTCTGTCTCTAATCTTTGTAACTGAGGTCTAGAAATGTATATCTTTCCTTCCTGGAATTACTAAGGATGTCTTGCAGAAGTATTTATAATGTATGGCAAGTCTCAGGTAGTAATAATTCTTTGAGAGGATGGTACCGGCATACCTATTCCTAAATATTCGATTTAGAGCCTTCAGGAAGCATATTTTATTACTAAACTATCATTAAAGTATTCTAAAATCATTTTTAGATTAATGGGACCAGGTTTTCGAGGTTTTACTGTTATTTGCATATTCGTTAAGCTTTGAGCGAGAGAGTTCCTAGCGAGTGTCCACTGCTGCCATTCATAAAGCCTGCTGGCAACGCTGCGGCAACTTGCAGCATCCTTTGCAGCCAGTAATTGAGCTCCAGAGCTCATCAAATGCATATTTTATTACTAAACTATCATTAAAATATTTTAAAATCATGTTTAGATTAATGGGACCAGGTTTTCGAGGTTTTACTGTTATTTACATATTAGGCTTTGAGCGAGAAGGGAGTTCCTAGCGAGTGCCCACTGCTGCCTCCAGCTGGGGAGGCTTTATAAAGCCTGCTGGCAACGCTGCGGCAACTTGCAGCATCCTTTGCACCCAGTAATTGGCAATTAATTGAGCTCCAGAGCTCATCAAACACTAATCCTGGGACTGGCACTCAACCCAAACGATGACGAAAGCGCCACGGCTGAGGGGCAGAGTGGCAGCCGTCTGGCCAGATGCGCACAATGTGGGCCAGTAGCGTGTTGTAGATTATAGAGATGGTCAGGGAAGCTCTGGGGTATTTTTTATTTTTATTGGCGTTTACAATTTGCATCGCGCATCGCCTCGCCCGCTTGTTTATGTTTCGTTACGTAAATTTTGTTCACAACACACACACACACACTCGCAGCATGGGGTGCGATGCGGCAGGAGGAGGGAGATGGGCTAACGTTAACGTGTCGTAATTAAAATCAAAGGCGCGCGCCATGTCATGAATTCATTGCCAACGGCCTAAGTGTAAGTGCCAGTAACTGCAACAACGAATGCAACAACAACGAGAGCAACAACAAAGCGCAGAGCAGCATGGAGGGGGGAGGGAAGAAGCAGCAGCAGCAGCAGCGCAGCCGCTTCGATTGTTGTTGGCTTCACCTGCGATTTTAATCAGCTGAAGTTTTTGTTTGGCTCTCGCCAATCGCACACGAGCGCACACGTGCATGTGTGTGTGTGTGTGTGTTCTGAGTGGGGCGCATGTGTTGGTGCTTGCACTTATTCGCTGGCGGTTGTCCACCTTCACCACACCTGCTGCTGCTGTTGCTGCGCTCTCTCTTTTTGCCCGCTCTCTCTCTCTCTCGCAGTTGCATACTCTCGCGGTCACACTTGCTCTCCCAACAAAGCTTTGTGTGTCGGGATTTTATTGAGAGCTGGCAATGCTGCTCGTCGGCAAACTTACTTTTGCATGTCTAAACATGAGCGCCAGAGGCAAGGACTCTAAGCTAACTTTTAAGAGTATACCATGCATAATGAATGGACTGCAAATGCCAACCCACTCATCAGTGGCCCACTTATTCTGATTATTTGGCTTACAAATGTCACTTATTGTCCTGTGTAACCTATTTTCCAGTCGCCGCAAGTCTTTGAGGAGGACACGCGCATGAGCGCGGATCTTAGCAACAGCAGTCAGTCGATGTCGATGGCTAGCCTAATGGAGCCGCCACTAACGCCGCAGAAGTAAGTCACCGTCGCCGCCATGAGCCTTCGTTTCAAGCCGCAAACTAACCACATTGTATCCTTTGCGTCCGCAGGCAACCCGATTTCCTCAATAACGAGGAGTCACAGTCGTCCATGGTGAGCAATGTGAGCCTGATGGACTCAAACCAGGGCCAGTCCGTCGACACCATCCTGGGCTCTTCGCAGAAACGTCCAAAGAAAAAGAAGATGGAGATTTGCGTGGCCGAAGAGTAAGTGAACCCCATCGAGCACATCTCAGTCCATTCCTAACACTTGGTTGCCTTGCAGCACGGACTACACCGCCTCCAGCATCGCGGAGTACGATTGGCCGCCGCCCAAGGGCTGCTGCCCGTCCAAGAACCGCGACACCTTCATGATCCAGGAGCAGGTGGCCCTCTACTTGGGCATAACCAGCTTCAAGCGCAAGTACCCGGACCTACCGCGTCGCGCCGTCGACATGGAGGAGCGCAACTGGCTGCAGGAGAAGGGACTGGTCAGCGAGAGGATGTGTGATCTGGGCATCACTGCCGTGTGGGCCTCCGACATCCTGGACATAATGTACGCGGACTTCTACGACAAGTACGAGGAGTACAAGGAGTACATCCGGCTGAAACACCTGCGCGAGATCGAGGCCAAGCAGAAGGCGCTGGGCCTGACCGTTGGCACCGGACGTGGGCTGCAGGCACGCGACCGGGCCATGCTCTCGGCCAGCAAGTGGAATGTCTACTTCAACAAGACGTAAGTTGAGATCATCTGCAGATCTGCAGCTCAGGATCGGTTTTATTAATTAATTATCCCTTTATCCCTCGCCCACAGCCGCAAGGACGAGCGTCTGGCCTGCCTGGACCTGCAGACGTTCACGATGAACCAGCCGCTGCAATGGACGGCGCCCACGTCCACCCGTCTGCATCGCTCCATTGCGAATGTGGTGCGGGTGGCGGCGGAGGCGGAGAATATGCCGGCGCCACCCACTCTCCTGGCGCCCCGCGAATACGACGAGGCCTTCCGGGTCTCGGACTACGCCTACCCACTAACCGTGGTGCCGGACCAGTTCTCGTTTGGCTTCCGCCAGTTTGAGTCTGAAGAGCTTAGGTATGTATCTCTGCCTCTGGCCTTTGCCTAATCCTCGGCACCCGACTAATCGCTTCTCCTCCTGCAGAGCCTATCCCCTAGACACGGCGCTGGACAAGCCTCTGACCGAGCTAGAGATGGCATCGCTGCAGCCCATCAACGATGAGCTGGCTGTTGGAAGCGAGGAAGCCGCTGAGTCCGTGCCCGCTGTCGCAGTCGCCAAGGATCAGGAAGCGGAACAGCCGACGATCAAGCCACAAACGGTGGCGCCCATCCGTCGTAGCCGGAGATCGGCGCGTCAGCTGCCGGACAAGGTGCGCACGGCCAGCAACTCCAGCACCTCCTCCGCCGCCTCGCTCTCATCTGCTTCCAGTGGCAATGGCAGCAGCAGTGATACGGTGAGCCTTGCTATAGCCTACATCCCAAATGGAGAGCTAGATACTAAATACTTTGTGTATTACAGGACAGCGGAGATGACAGCGACTGCAGCAACAGCAGCAGCAGCAGTTCAAGCAGCTGCAGCTCGGCGGACGCCTCGAGTGGGCCTGGCAGCGAGGACGAGGATGGGAATGAGATTAGGCACGCCCAATCGTCCAGACTGTCCAACTGCGGTGTCTGCCTACGCAGCCAGCACCGCAACGCGAGGGACATGCCAGAGGCCTTCATCCGCTGCTACAGCTGTCGACGACGGGGTAAGTCCCAACAGCTACCAACTAGGTAGTACCAATCTCATCCGCTCTTTCCTTTCCAGTCCATCCCAGCTGCATTGACATGCCGCAGCGCATGGTGGGGCGCGTGCGGAACTACAACTGGCAGTGCGCCGGATGCAAGTGCTGCATCAAGTGCCGCAGCAGTCAGCGGCCAGGAAAGATGCTCTACTGCGAGCAGTGCGACCGAGGCTATCACATTTACTGCCTGGGCTTGAAAACAGTGCCGGATGGTAAGTGCCAAAGCCTCATGGCTTTATCTTTGCCCAAACCAACAATGGGAGTTAACCTAACCATCCTTTTGGTCATTTCAGGACGCTGGAGCTGTGAACGCTGCTGTGTGTGCATGCGATGCGGAGCCACTCGACCCGAGGGACTGCCCCAGGTGGCGGCTGCCTTTTCGATGGCAGCAGCGTCACCCAACGGCGGGGAACGCTCGAAATTGCCGCGCGGTA
The DNA here is from genome assembly GCA_018874455.1 of Drosophila trapezifrons. Taxonomy (NCBI): domain Eukaryota; kingdom Metazoa; phylum Arthropoda; class Insecta; order Diptera; family Drosophilidae; genus Drosophila; species Drosophila trapezifrons. The sequence goes on from JAEIIF010055811.1 coordinate 9,826, forward strand.
AGCGTCTGAAGTGGGTACACGAGTACCGCACGGATCATGTAACCAAGCTGCGGGAGCACGCCGCCATGTTTTGCGTGCCCTGTGCAAGGACGAAACCTGCCAAGCGTCAGCCAGTGGCGGCCGTTGCAGCGACAATGCCTTCCGTTTCGGTGTCGCTGCCCACAAGCGCGGATGCCAGCCCCATGCAGAGTCCCAGTCCGACGACAAATGGCGGCCAAGCAGCTCTCTCGACGGCATCGGCAGCGACGGGGGCGTCGTTACTGAGTCCAAAGACGGTTGTAGCTGTTGCGTCGCCGCTGCCACCCAGCCTAGAGCCGACTGCCGCTGCCTCAGCAGCGCCCATGACGAGCAACAGGCGGCAACAGGGAGTGGCGGCCAACATCACAACGATGCAGTGCAGCTTCAGTCGAAACAGTGTCTCTGACGATCCAGCGGCTACAACGGCGACGGCAACCATCACGGCAACGGCCACGGCGACGGCGACGACAACTGCGGCAGGGACGGCGACTGCCACGCCCATAGGCATAGCGCCGCCGCCGGTTGTTGCCTGAGTGGGGGTCATACGTTATTGTGCCAAGCGCACTCTAACGGACTTATAGTAAGCGCCGGCCGCGGCTCCCAACCCCCCCATTGGTGCCAGCCCACCCAAGCCCCCACACATGCATAGTATTAAAGAATGCGACAAAGGAAAGAGGAGGAGGAGGAGCAGGAGGAGGAGAAGGAACCGAAACGGAGCAACTAATTTTTTTTTTTTTGTACTATCATTATTCTTTATTGTCAGTACAACGTATTGCAATTGTTTTATATATATATATACCTACTAATAGTTGTGTTACTTAACTTTGCTAACGAACACATAAACACACACATGACAAGCACACCCACACACACACACACACACATACAAGAGAGCACCTTAAGTTAAACGCTTTGTATAATCCTAAGTTGAAACATCGCCTAGCACCTAAGTCGCAACACAATTCATTATGTTTTCTAGATAATATTCATTGGACGCATTTTAGTTTAATTGCGCGATCTATCTTAGTTTGTCCCTACTCCCTGTCACTGTTCCTGTCCCATGTCCTTACCACACACCACACACACACACACACACACACCTAAAGGCCTAACTGTTCCGTGTTACTGTTTACTTTTTGTATCGAAATAGTGTGTTATCGATTATGATTAAACCCGTCTGTCAGTCTCTGTGTAAGTGTAAAGCCACTGTACTGTATATTATCTGATATATAGGGAAAGGTGTGGAACGATGATTATGATTTTGAAATGTCTTGTGCTCCGAATTTTTTGTCATGGTCTATGTATGTATTTCTAAGAGCCACCCCTAGCCATGTAAGTAGTTAAGCCCAACACGATATGTACGTAGGTGTGAAGAGAGAGAGAGAGAGAGTGCTTGGTTTTCCTCCAATTTATCGTTCAGTTTCGATTTCGATTTCGATATCGGTTGAAGAGAGAGAGAGATCTGTAATTGTACCGGCTAAGAATGTATTATACATGTAATTTATGCTAAAACATAAACCCACACACACCACACACGCAGAAACAAACATAATATTTACTACCTGTAGCTATAAGAAGGCACAAAAACAGACGAACGATTGCAGAGAGAGAGAGGATCGAGTTGAGGATTCCGAGTCGGATTGAGTTGAGGATTCCGATTCGGATTGAGCTGAGGATTCCGATTCGGATTGAGCTAAGGATTCCGATTCGGATTGAGCTGAGGATTCCGATTCCGATTCGAATGGGGAGAACGCAAAGATTGATGAGGAAAACCATGTGTGAAATAGAGTTAGGCAGAAAGAACGTTCTGATGCAGCCGCCGCTGCAATAGAGATCGATAATTGAATAATAGTTAGCAATAAGAGTTGTTCGGTCTACTGGACACAAAGTGGAGGAGGCAACAGTACAGGCGCCGGCCCGGTAATCTACTTTTCCATTGAGTTTAATGCTTAAGTCCTTAAGTCCCTAAGTTAAATATTGTAATGTACACAACAACATACGAGAAGATTTATTTTTAAGTCGAATAAAACAGCAGCATTAATATCCTCCTGGCCTTACCACGAACTCACTGTCCATCAGCCAATCTTCCAGCTCGTAGCCATCGCGCCACGTCAGCATCGAGCAGTTTAGCTGGTTGCCGTCGTGGGCCAGCACCAGTTTCTCGTGCAGCTCGTAGCCGCGCCGGATGCAGGCCACATCATCCTCGCCCAGCTGCTTCATGGCGCACAGATCGTTGCAGCTATCGCCCACATAGACGACGCGGTTGTAGCGTCCGCTGCCGATCAGTTCCTGGACGACGGCGCCCTTGCAGAGATTGGCCGGACAGAGGTCGCACTCGGCCTGTTCCTCGTAGGGCAGGACCAGCAACTCTCCGCTGGCCTGCACACAGCCCAGATTGGTGTAGACGCCGGAGAACAGGTCCTCTATGTCGTACTCCCGCAGCCATTCGCCGATGAAGTAGGAGTTGGAGTCGCTGATGATGCACAGGTCGAGCGCCGGGTTCAGGGCCAGGCGTCGCAGCACTCGCAGCATCCCTGGCACTGCCTCCAGGCGACGCACACACTTCCCTACCGTTGCCGCGTTGATCTTGTGCTCGCCGTGCAGCAGCTCCAGGACGCGAGAGATGAAGGTTAGCCAGCCGCTCTTGGGGATCAGCTGCTGGAGCTCCCTGCTCTGTGGTGTGCTCGGCAGGAGCTGGCTCACCGCCAGGTACGAGTCCTGCTGCACGATTGTCTTGTCAAAGTCGATGGCGGCCAGGATGCGACTGCCACTGGCACCGCACTGGGCCAAGCAGCGCCGGAGGCACCAAAGAGGGCGACTCACCATCTGGAAGCACTTGGGCGAAACGGCAAACATTTTTGGTGGGGAAAACAAACGAATTTGACTTTAATATCAACACACATCCATTTACATTGTACAATATACATAAAGGTCAAAGCACATCTATATCCATAATAGCCTTATGACACAGGGCACAAGTTTTCATTAATTAGAGTTTTAATTTTTACGTAAGTGCAAGCAAGACGACTATACGCACTTTCAATGAGAGATTAATACATTAATTGATGTACAGCATCCATAGGGTTTTATGTAAGTGCAAGCAAGACGACTCTATACGCACTTTCAATGAGTAATTAATACTCTTATTGAAAGTGCGTATATTCGTCTTGCTCGCACTTACGTAAAATCTATTAGTTGCTGTCAAGCCTCTAATGAAAACTCTAATTAATGAAAACTTGTGGCCCTGTGTCATA
>JAEIIF010055816.1:0-31749 GCA_018874455.1 Drosophila trapezifrons
CACTGCGTTGCAAACTTCTGGACAAAATTATAATACCCTGCAAGGGTATAAAAAAAGGGGAAACACTCACGCTGCGCGGGTGTGAGTGTGTTTCTGAGGTGTGAAAAGCACTTCTAATATGCAAATGGCGTTCTTTTCGCGCCCCGTCTACTAGTTGGCCGGAGCGTCTGTCAGGGCTCACAAGCTTGAGTTCGTGTTCGGGCCAAGGCCAGAACGATGTAAGCTGTAATTACGATTGCAATTGCATTCGATCAGCTGACAGAACGAAAAGAGCTGCTATTGGAGAGCTGAATCCGATTCCGCGACTGCTAATAACCCCTTGCATGTGAATTAATTATACAGCAAAGAGGCTTTGTTTGCAATCGTACGTTGACGTAAACATTACTTACTCTCAAAATGGAGAGATTAATAAGCAGAAAGCCTTACTTTTCCACTACTATTTCTCCGTTCAAATGAGATTTAATTTATTAAATTCGATTTTAATAAAGACCCATAGAAAATGACTTTCTTGGTGAGAATTTAATCAAGCTAAAGGCATGAATATCTTGCCAACTCTTCTTAGCCTCGCTTTTTATTCCATGAAATATGCAAAAAAATAAATTGAGAATCTCAAGAATCCCTCAAATCCTCGCCTCCACCGTCGACCAGCTTGTATTATTTAATTTCTTTGATTCGCCCATCTTGTGGCCTTGCCGGGCTCTCTGCTTTGTTATCTAACACAAATTATCTGCATTGCAATTTGTTATGCAGAAATTCAATTTGCTTAACATTTCATTGGCAGCAACTTCTGGCGGTGCAGCCCCCGGGCGGTGGCTTTGGCGCTGGCGTTTTGCTTTGTGGTGCTCGAGATTCCGCCCGCTCCGGCCCAGAGCTCCCAGCTCTGAGAATGGCCTCCAGTTAGCGAGCTGGAGCTGCACCGAAAGAATTGGCATTAGGAGAAATATTTAATTTCTATGTTTCGTAGGGTCTTAGGTTTTGTTCAGGAAAATTCGCAGCTTACCTCTGCTGCTTTAATATAATTTGAATATATATTTCACCCTAACTATTAGTATTCTAGGACTAGAGTGATATTCTAAATAAATAATTAAAATTTATATATATATATGTATGTAATTTCTGTGGGTAATTTCCAATATTTTAGGCCAATTAATGACATTTTTCCATAGTTGTTGATCGATGTAGCCTTAGCTAAGTATTACTTGTGTACGACATAGTGGGATATAATTAAATAATATTTTTTTCAGTGCCCTGGATCTGCTTGACTAGCTGTTGGCTGGTTGGCCTCGCCTCAGTTAGGCAGGCGCCCAGTCAGTCGACTCGGTCGACTACTCCATTAGCCTTTGGAGTGTAAAATTGTGCAAACAATTTCAATTATCCCCGAAGACGCGTTGCAGACTGCTTGTCTGGGTGCACAAAGGAAAAAAGTGACATATAAGCTCAGGAATATTTATATGCTTTTTGAATAAGATATAAATCTTTGTAATGACTACAAAATTATGGTAGAAACTAGAAATAGATACTTAATTCCCGTTTTATAAAACAAATGAGCATTAGATTTAGTAGCCACAGGTTTATCGTATATTTTTGTTAGAAATCCTCATTAGTTATACTTTTCCTTAAGATCCAGGCCTTGAATTTAATATTAAAACATTAATTCTCTTAGTAAGAATTAAAATATATGAGAGAATATAATCTAAACCTCTTTAATAAAAATATATTATAATGTGGACATGAGACTCTTTTAGAGACTAGAATATTCCGGGTAAAATATGATCCTCTTCCTCCTTCACTCGCTCTGTGAGCTGAGTACAATTTTATTTCCAGTGCTTGGGGGAGGGGAGGGTAGTGGAGCTGTAAAGCGAGATGACAGGGAGCGAAAGGAAATATGTACGTAATAATAAGGCCAGCGAAAACAAGCATTTTAATGGCCGCGGACACTGGCTCGTCTCTCTGCAACCCGCCGCGAAATTGGAGCAGCTAAAATTTAGCGTGGCAATTGACTTCAAGTCTGGGCTCTTGGACCTCGTACTCGGATTCCTCGCTGGCCTGGTCCTCAACCTCGTCCTCGCCCTCGTCCTGGTCCTGTTCCGAATTTAATAAAGCAGCTAGCTACGACTAGATTTGGACCTGAAGAGGACCGAGCGCAGTGCCGGCCAAATTGGGCCAACCAACTTTGAGTGAACTTTAAGCAGGGCCACACACAAATTGCTAGCTTATGGCCAATGAATGCAAGACGTTGCATCGCTGCATCGGCTGCCAAAAAGTACGGGATGTACAGGAAATATTTGGGGGAAAGTTGGGGGGAAAAAATAGTGAAGACGAAACGCAGAGCCGGAAATTGGCGGCCGCCGACGCCGCCCTTGGCTTTAAAGACTCGGATGACTCGGACTTCTCTGCTGGCCACTTTTTTTTCTTGGTCCGTACGTATACGTATATAGAGTTTTTCGCCAGCTCTTGCCAGCTGGCGGGGTTTTCATTCAATCATCCATTTATTTTTTGACCATTTTCCAAGACAACTTGGTGGTCACGATGTTCCGCCGGAGTGAAAGGCAGAAGGAGTGCGCCAAGAAATTCTTTCAGCCGGAAGCGAAAAGATAACATTGTGTGTGTAAGAGTGTGTGTATAAGTGTGTGTGCGAGCCAGTCTGACGCTTTGTATATAAATGCAAGTAATGCGGAAAATATGAAAAATGTTTGGCATGTAATAAAGGCAAGAGGAGGACGCAGGACGCGGCAACAATACAGGAAACAACAACAACGGCATCGTGGGGCGAAGGAAAGCCCTCTACAAATATAGCAAAATATTCAGTGCAAATAATAAAAGACCATTACAAAGTGGCATGCGTTGTAATTGAAAATAAATATGACAATGGAAAGTGTTTTTCCGAAGGACGGCGCAGAAGGACGAATGCCCCCAAGGATTAAGTGTGAGCGGAGAAACAAATACTGACTGGGAAAAAATAGCCAAGTAACTAATTGATGACGGAGCTGATCTCAGCTTCTTCGAGCTTTAGATGAACTTTTCCGGTTTTTTTGTTTAGCCCGGTCATGGAGTAATCAACAGCTAGAGCTACTGATTCGGACCTACTTCAGGAGTGATTAGTATTGGGTAAGGATTGTATCTATATATTTGGGAGATTAGAATATATACTATTCAGTTTCGGGACTAAATAAAGAGAGAAGGAGCTTAGAAATAAAGCTAAGGCAGTTATTTAACTAGTTTATATATTGTCTAAGTTCGTATGTGCTTTTACCTGTATGTATAATTTTATCTGGTTTTTTTGGGTAAAGATTTATGCAAACTAAATTGTGATTATTCCTAGGATATTGTATTCCAGAAAATCAATAATGCAAGCCTTAAATTTCTTGCTCCTATGGAAAGCTTTACACATTTCCTGTAGAGAAAAGGACTATTTGTCTAATTGTCAAAATATAAGCTCCTTTCCAGATTCGATTTCAGAAATTGCCCAATAATAGTAAAGTTTAATTCCCTTTGTCCTCCCTCCGGAGAGCTTGTTTTGCATTTCTGTTACGAGCTGGCACTGGGCTGTCGTCGTGAATGGAAGCCCCATGAAACTTAATATTCCCCAAGTGGAAACGATCCTTATTAAACCAAACGGAATGCGAGTGGCCTATTATCTAATTCTAATCATAGAACTCTTACAGGTGAGACCAGCAGGACGGCTCAGCTTACGCCCAATGGGCAGTGGCCAACGAAGGTGGCTCGAGTATAACCAATTAATTCCCTGCAGCTGTTGACGGATGGCCAACAATGCGCCCCTGCTTACCAGAGCCAACTTACATAACAAACAAATTATCCCCGAGACCCAGGGACCAGGCACCCCACATAATTATGAACCCCGAGTGGAGCAGCGGAGCCGAGCTCTCGATACAAAGAGTCGCTCGCTCTCAGCCATCCGAACCCAAACGTCCAATTTCTGGCACATAATTTACCGGCGAAGGGAAAAGAAAAGAAAAATCGCTTTTCAATTGGATTCGGGGATAAGGGTGTGTTTGAATTGCGATTGCGACTCCTATGGGGTAGGGGCATCCAAGGGGACTGGGCGCGGAGGCTATATTTTCTTCGATCCAACCGTCAGAAGGCAACATCTGCGCTGTGTTTTGGAGGCGCAATGGCAAATGAAAATTCGAAAATTATTGCAGCAACAGAAGGAGCAGAAGGCCAGAGGCGCAGTCTGACACTGAACAAAATAAAGCTGATCGTTCATTTACTTGCTGTTTTTGATAATAAATGGAATTGAACATTTGTTAAAAATTATTTTTAGAATACATCTTGCGGACTTTATATGAAATAATATTATAATACGACTTTATTACAGCAGGCTTGGATTTGTAACTGTTTCTAACATAGCTAATGTCTTCATCAGTGTTTAATTATTTAATATAAACTCTTTTCCTTTGACTTTTAGTTTTTTATGTTAAAAAATAGATTATTTTCTTTGACTTTGTTTAGGATCCTTTAAGATTCTTACGTCTGCCTATATAAATTCATCATACAGCTGTAAAAACTAATTTTAAATTACCAAAAGAATTAATGGCTGATCAAGCACGTATGGAACTCACCCTTATACAAATATAATAAATTCAAGTCTAGCCAAAGATATCAACTATTATTTTTCTCGGTGCAGTCACATTCACAGCATCATTGAAATGTTTTTGGCACTTTCGGCGTGAAGTTGCCGATGCCTTTTGCCATTATGATTATTATTATTATTGGCAGCACACCTCCTGCTCCTCCTCATCCTCCCTTCCCATCCTCGACCCCCCTCCCCTGCCGTAGCAACAATGCATGGATAAATTCAGGAGTAATTTTCCGAGTCGACAAACGACAAATTTCTTGCCTCTTTCAACACTTTTCAAGAGGGGCGGCAGCGGCAGCGGCGGCGGGCCATACGTTTCTCCCTCGACTGTTGTTGCTGCATTTGAAATTTATGACTTTTTGACTATTGGCAGCAGATTGCGGAGCAGCTTCATTATTTTGCCTGGCAAACTTTTGAATTTTAATTCGAAAATTATGCCCATTCAGCCATTTTAATGAACTGTGTGCAGCGCGCCCAATTTCAATGACCTTTTTACGATCTCGCAGGGCGTATGAGTAACGCTGGCTGGGGCCCTAATTAACCCGTAAATAAATGAAACATTGCTATGCCCGAATTCGGCCTTCGTCGTGCTGGCGGGTTAATTGAGCAAAAACTGAATCACAGTCCTCAGTCTAAAATAGGGAAAATAAAACATTAGTGTTTGTCTGGGCACGCACTGGACTTGAAGGAACGGTCTTCCGACTCCCCGGAGGCGTTAATTGTGTGCTCTGCAATGCGTGCTGTGATTTGCCAAAAACTTAAGCAATTGCTACTGAAGTCCCAGCAGTCAAAGCTGAATACTCTACGAAGTTGAATTTAATCTCAATTTTTCTTAGAAAAAAAAGAAAAATATTTTCGTTAAAAGTCTAAAGCTTTAATAATTTTAACTTAAACAAATAAACTATTATTTATGTTATATAAAAACATTTCACAAGATTATCACTATTAAAAAACATACAAAGTTAAATCCCTCGATTCTGATATAAAATGTATAATGTATATATTTTTATTTAATTCTAATAATCACAAGGATTTCCCTTCAAAAGTACCAGTAAAATTCCCTAATTTGCCAAGAGTATTGTCCTCGACTTGCGACAATGTTGCTGCCATATTTTACAGCAGCAGCTTCAGCAGCAGCAGCAACAGAGCGGCGTGGGGCGGAAAAAATCGAGTTAGTTGCCAACATTTATGCGCGTTTCCGGTTGCAATTGTCACGGGACACGACGACAACGCAGAGATTGTGGGGATTGCACGAACCGGACCGGACCGGAGCTGGGAGAACAACTCCAGGCGATGCAGGGCAGACTTTGGCCCCACATAAAATATCAGATTTTATGCATTTAGCCGGCCAAGTGGGCGGAATGGGGCGCGAGTGCACACACAAACTTTTAATTTTATTTCGGTCTCTCCGCGCGCCTGAAATACGAAGCCAAAAGCTGAAGTCGTACTTGGGCCTGTCCATTTGGGATTTTATGGACTTTAGCCACCTGACCTTAAGGCCATGCAATGTGAGGATATATACATCGAAGTATCATTAGTTAATCAAAGGTTATTATATTGTTAATGATACGAAAATTCTCCTTGATTGTTTCTGCAAATTGTAAAATATAAGAAAACTACAGATTAAAGCTCCATAGAGCTTGGCAATTAATTTCTCGTCTAGAGGTGCATTAGAGCGAGCCGAAGACGAGGTGCAGCACCTGCTGCTGCCGCATTGTAAATGATGCCACGAAATAATGCTGGCAGTAGCTTATCTCTTGGCCAGCACAAAGGCAAGTTGGTTGGCCGGCGCTTATCGCTGTGTGTGTGTGTTGGTCAAAACTTAATGCCCCGGCCCAGTGGCGATTAAATTGCAATACCCGACACGCCAAATCGTTGATACTCAATAACCAGTAACTGTTTGTTTGTTGTTCAAAAAGTGTAACATGGCCGCAAATGTGTTTTTCAATTATCACCGGGATTATGTTAATTTGCGCTTCTTTCCAGCACGCTCGTTAGGGTTTTTTTTTTCCACTCACTGGCCACCGCAACAAATCGCCAATTTATGTGCATTTAGTAAGTAGATTTTACAGATTTTACACATGTTATGGCATTAATTTATGGTTATGCGAGTGGATCAGAGTGGGATTTCGTGTTGGATGTAATGGTCAAGATAAGAGCGCCAGTCGATAGGGAAGACTTAATAATTAAGGGTTTTAATCGGGATTTAAAACGGGAATGTTGAAGGGCTAATTTACTAGCAAGTTGAAGGGTTTGTTGCCCATTTTATATAGATTTTTCCGTAGCTACTTGTGGTTTCGGTAATAAGTTTATTGAGAATTCATCTGAGGTCAAACTTGGGTCAGTATATATCACTTAATAGAGACCAGAACGGATGGCCAGCCGCAAGTTTCAGCCATTTCTTTGGGGTTACTCTTTTCGTAGGGGCAGGCAAGCAGTTAATATTAGTTTGATTCCACTTGTAATGAATCTTTTGAACTATTTCTTTATGCTGCACTCACAAAAGGAAACTTTGTGAGCGACACAGATTTCATTTCGGTCCATTCTGTTCCATTTGCTGGCATAGTTTCGCCGGGGAATTCGGGTGCTAGTTTCGCACTTTCAGCTCATCCCCATCCCCATCCTCATCCTCATTACATTACCCATGAGGGGGAGCTGGGCATGAAAGAGACATTCCATTTGGCCCGGCCAACACGAAAGAATCCAAGTTTAGGCAAATTAAATTACACACTTTACTCTCCGCACCAGACACCAAATCAAAGATGCGGCTGTGTGTTAACCATGGCCAAGTTACGGGCAATTCGGATTAGCAAAACACAAAATATCTTAAATTATTTTGCCAGTCTGTCCGGGCCAGCCCAGTTCGGTCCAATTCGAGTGAATTCGGAACTTTTGCTTTTGCCACACTTTGACACATTTTGCTGATTTCGTGACGCCCACGGGGCGCATTAGAAGTGGAATGGAATGGCATGGAAAGGCCGGACCGGGCATGTTGGGATTGTTTGATGCTTTTAGCTAAAGGGCCAATATTGATTTCGATCTTAATTAACTTTGGCACATTTGCAGCAGCCTCCAACTCCGCCCCTGAAGCAAAAACAAAAACAGACCAACAAAAAGACAGAAAAAAAAAGAAAGCAGGCAAAAAATAGCACCGGAGACGGTCGGACATTTCGCCCACAGAGGTTTATTTGTGCTTGTTTTCTTTTTGGGTTGCTCCTTTCGCTAATTTGTTTGTGTGCCCGTCTCCCTGGCACTCACTCCCACACCGGGAGAATTACTTATTGGGCAGAGAGCGCCAAAGATCGTTCTTATCTCTTCAGAAAGTAGTTCAAAAATGCTGAAATCTAACTCTCAATCGCAATTTTCCGGCTCAACTCTTTCGAAAACGAAATGATCTACTTTCGCACTGCTTTCTCTCAGTGTTTGACCATCTGGATCCGACCTATTGGTTTCGCTTTCGCTCTGGGGTCCGGCTCCGGGTTCGGGTCCATGTCCGAGTCCTGTGTGCGGAATATTCTAAAGCGAAGCTCAAATGGGTGTCAACCCTCGGCTCGGGGAATGGCAAAAAAAGTTGCAACTGTGGCCAGTCTGCTTTTGGTTTTACCTCAGTTGTATCGCACTCACACAATGCTGGCTCTCTGTGAGTGTGGGCCCTGAACTTTTGCCATTATCAGTGTTTGCCACCGGGTTTCACCTCCCCAACAAAGAAAAAAAATCAAAGCTCCCAGCACCGCAAACCCTTCTCTCTCAGGTTGGCACTGATATGGTATTTTTTGATTGGTTTCACAGAGACTTCAAGTGGCGTTCGCTTTGCGTTTTAATTGCCAACTGAAATTTGGCAACACTCTTTTGGGAGTGGGGGTGGGGGGGTGCTCGGACTGGACGGCAAACAAATTTAAGTAAATATTTTTCTAGGCTTTTGTCTGCAACTGTCGAGAAGAGTGAAGAGTGTTGATGTGACTGTGAGTTGTTGCTCTTTTTTGCCAGGCAAATCCAATCAAAGAAAAACATCCTATTTCTTTTTCAGCTGCAGATTGATTGGTCTGCAAGGATGTGCTCTCTCTTTCGGGTTCACTATTGATGAGACATCTGGAATATTAAGGATACGAATTTTGAGATACTAATATTGGAAAAGCAAGCATCCTAGAGACTTTAAATTGTTCTCTCTTTTTAATTTGATTGCTTTTGAGCTGAATACTAAACTATTATTAATTTTAATAGTTATTCAATAGCTGGATGCTTAATCAAAAAGGATATTTTATGGTAATTTCAAATTGAACTCATTCAAGTAACTCACTTTGGCGCCCCGGCTATTTGGGCAACGGCTGCTGCTCCGGTCTATTATTAATTGCTAATTTGTTAATTAAAATCACTTTGGCTGGCACATTGTTACGCGCAACATCTTAGCCCGCCGACTTTGATGTGACCTTAAGTAGGCATAATTATAATGCATATTGAAAGCCATATTCGGCCATTGAGCGCTGCGTATTTATTTAATTACAATTGGGGCAACTTTCAACTTGAATGGCTGCCCTCGGCTCTGGTCTGCCTCCGCGCCCACGACATAACAAAGGCCAAAAGGCGGACAAAAGCTCAATGAAAAGGCATTTAATAATAATATTAGTCAACCGATAGCTGAGTTGCCTAGCGTTTAATTAATGAACATCGCCTGGAAGTATTTAAAGGGAGCCCGGCGAAAGCGAAACTGAAATCGAGGAGGAGAGGAGAGAAAAATTAAAAACAAGGCCAACAACGTCTTTCAACCGTTCCTTATTTTTGCTCTCAACTGGCAGCAGCAAAAAAACTTTTAATTAAACATTTTCTGGCATCGCCCAAAAAAATAGCATCTTACGACAAATTGCACAAAAAGACATGGAAGCAATACAAGCCGCACAGCCCGAGCCATCGCGGCACATTAGAGAGTCCGCCGCCCAGCATTTAGATCTAATTAAATTTCCGACTTGTTCGTTGTCATGCAAAGCCGAATAAATTTCGGCACACACAATTCCAAGTCCAGGGATCCGGCGCAAATAGCTATGGCAACAGATGAGCGGAGGGCTTAAAGCCCGAAAGAAAGAAGTTGACAGAAAGTTTTAATAAGGCAAGGAGCGAGCGGAGGACGCAGGAGAGCTTGAAAAATAAAAATAAATAATGCGAGCAGTAGTAGTGGAAGAGAGCAAATAGAAAACGCAGCGGGCCGAGCTGGATTTTCAGGCGGGAGGCATTCATTAGAAAATTTCTGGCCAGCTATAATTAAAGTTTACTTTTGCCCTGTCCGATGCAGTGGCAACTTTTCTCCTACGAGTGTTTTTCTCCTTTTTTATTTCGGAGCAAGCAGCCAGCCAGCCAGCCAGCTAGCTGCAAAACTCGGATAAAAAAGTTTAAAGGTGGAGAGTGAGCTGGGGTCGTGATTTTCAAAAAGACATTACACATTACAAAGCTTAAAAACAGGAGCAGCAGCCGCAACAGCAACAGCAGCCATTAAATTGACATCGTTTGCATTTATTTGGTTTCATTCCGCTCTTTGCCTGACATTTTAGCATAGAAATTCGACAGGAGGTCGGACCGCCGAGGACCACGAGGACAAAAATTTCCATAGCTGCGGCTCGCATCGAGCGCGTGGGCCAACCCTTTTGATGTAACCACGCTTTTGACTGGCGAAATCAACGCCACAAAATGTAAAAAATAGGGGAAAAATTGCCAGCTTCCAGGGTTTGGTTTTTAAATACCCTTGCAGATCCGTTTCTTCAGGCGAGAGGAATACTGCCTTACTGTAAAGCTTATTATCAGGGTCTTATAATCTAGACAACCCCGTACACATTATAATTAAATTATAAAAACACGCACATCTTAGTTTTAAGAAAGGTATTTATTCTCTCTTTTAAATAAAGCATCCCCTCAACTGTGGGATAAGTTACAATTTTATAATTTATGTTTAAGGCTGTTATAAAGTGTTTAGAAGAAATACAAGTCTGGGTCTAAGGTCTGTTGTTCATTGAACTTAAAGAAAATAAGGCTTTAGTCAACTTACATGATTTCTTAAGAATATACAAAATATACAGGCAACATGTTCTATGAAAATTGAATGCCAATATGTGATATTGTGAGAATACCTCTATAGGTATTAAACAAAAAATCAAAAATAAATATAAGCCGAAAAGTTACATTTAAAAATGTCTGAAAACCACTCTCAAAATTCAAATTTAAAGCTAAAGGATCCTTATAAACAGTCTAAAAACCAGGAATATCCGCCGAAAGGGTAGTGAAAAGAAAAGGGACACCGGCAAGATGGTAACGCTTGCGGAAAACAAAAGGCAAACGCTGCTCCAGATGGCAGCTTGCCCTCCTGCCGTTCGCCGAGCGCTTTTTGTTTGCGGCCGTGTCATTTTTACAGACTAAATTAAAATATCTGGCCGAAAAGAGGCAAAAAATGGCGGTCTAATTTACATTTGTAAGGCAAATGCCAGAAGCCTTTCTTTCCTCCTTTCTCGGCCGACGAGCGAGGGCAGCCAAATCTTAATCACTGTCAAGTTCAAACGCCCCGGGCTCATGAATATCAATGACAATTCCTGAGCCTGGGACTGCTTTAAGCGTTTTCCCAGCTCAGTTTACCGTATCAAATTTGAGAGTGGCCAAGTGTTAAATGAATTTTTATGCATATTTATTTACGTAATATGAAAACTGCGATTTCTGGCGGCGCGGCGATGGGTTGGTGGGTGTTGGTGGTGAAAAGTACTCTCCCATTGCCATTTGACATTTTATTTAATAAAAATAAATTGAGTTTACTTTGTTTGGGGCCGCGGCACACACATGGATTGAATGCGTTTGTATATTTTGCTCTTAATTAATTTTTAATGACATACAATTTCGTGTATTTATCAGCAATTTAATGCCCAAATGCATAACGGTAAATTTCCCGAACCAAGTGGTCAGAATGAGGCGAACCACTCGCCCAGATCCAGTTAGTTCCAGCTATTGAAAATGTTTATGATTTTCCCCTCTAAATACTAACTAAATGGCGGCCACATAGCATATTTGCTGAATTCGTATTTGCCCAAGGGTGATGGGAAATGAATAGCGAATCAAGAGGTCGGCTAAAGGCGATCGGGAATTAATTTGTTATAGGAAATATTGATGATTTTTCATGAAATTATCACAGGGCAGAGTGAAAATAAATGTGTGTAAATGTTTGGTCTTTGTTATTTTTTTTTATTTGATCAGGAAAAATATATAGAAACTTAAAATCTGTAGAAATAAGCGAAAAGCTGTAAGTATTATTAGGTTTACAGTATTTAAAGTGTTAAAATGTTGTAGTTAATTTTCACAATATTATTTAAAGACTATTTTAGATACAAAATGGGATGGAGGATGGACTTTTATTCTAAAGAACTGTCTTGCCCTTCGTTGGCGGACTCTCAACCGTTGATGTAAAGGCATTGTCGAGTCCTGGACTTGATACCCTGATTCTTGTAGTCAATTACAGATACGCTAATAACTGGAAGAAATCTCCGCCGGAAGACCGACCCAGTTCCAGTTTCAGTTGCAGGCGCAGTCCCAGTCGGAGTTCCAGTTCCATTGCCATTTCCCCTGCCGGCTCACACACAGCTATTAGAGCACAATTTTCAAATGTGTGCTTGGCTTGCACTTTGGCTTAATGCTTTCATTTGAGTGGCCCGCATGCTCAACTTGCATTTAAGTGCAAAACTTTCTAATTATGTGCCCAGAGAGTGAACTAACCAGCGGGAATGGCACGACGGCGGCGGGGCTGACGTTGATGTGGATGTTTATACTGATGATGACGACTTGAGACTGCAGTGCCGGCGCTGGCATGGCGGAATGGTGGAATGGCGACTACAACACGCTCTTGGCAAATTAATAGACTGTAAATATGTTAATGATGAAAGTTGTGTTCGTTGGTTCGTCTTTGAGCGCCGCCGGCAGCGCCTTCTCGGAGGAAATGAGCCCTGCAGCTGCAAGGCTGCGAAAAATCTTTGCACTTGGGCATCAATAATAATCAGGAGCAGTAATGAGTGGCAATAAAAATATTAAATTCCCCACTAAATTCAAATGGCCCCGACGATGGATCTGCAGTGACCTTGCCTAGTTATTTATTGTGTGTATTTGCCTGGGCCCGAGTGCTAATTTAAATTTATTGTGCCCAAGCAATTTCCAAGTGGCCCCGCAATAAATTTCAAATGCTAAGCCGCCGCTCAAGCCGCAATCATTAATTATAATTCATTGGAGCTGGTTATACCGGCCCGAGAAGTGTTCTCCGAAACCCTGGGCCCCTTTGATGAAATGCGTAGAATGGAGTCCCACAATCCTGACAACAGTAAATCGATTATGTCCAGCAGCAAAAGGGTCTATGCATCGCACACTAACTGGGCACAAAGCTGAGTGCACTTGCCAAAAAAAAGTGCAATACCAAATGCAGTTTCAATGCATTTCAGTATTTAATATTTTTTAATTCGTTTAAATATCAAATATATTTTTTAATGGTGAAATAGTGATGAATATTAAGTTTAAAAGAGACTTTATTATACGAGACCACTACTGTAATGGTTGAAAGAGTGAAATATTTGTGATTCCTTGATTTTTGGGGCTTTATTTTATAATTTTTTTGTCTTCATGTTTAAATATTTAAGGAATATTCTTTAATTCCGCAGACTTTCTAAATATTTACAATAACACCGACATTAGTTGATTTTAAAGTATTTGGCAGTGTACATTTTGGACAGGACTGCAGAGTTCGTTTAACGAAGTTGTCGTCCAGCTGTCATTTACGCTCTCTAGTCCTGCGGTTACCGAAACTGACGATGGGCGGCAACGCAACTTTTCATGTCGGGTCGCTGCAGTCCCAAAAAATTACACATGTAAATTGCATGTGCAAACCGCAAAACGAGTTGTCCTATTTAGTGTGTGCGTTCCCAAATAAGGTGTCAATAAATTGTGCAGCCTCGTCCTGCCCAGCTACCACTGCTGCCATGTGATGCCGAAGCCTGCGAGCGTTTAATTTGCAAGTGTCAAATGTCAATAGATTGCTCTCTGATGCTCGGTGCAGCATTAAAGTTCATTATTATGGCCCAAAGCCAGTGACAAGGATGCTGTGGCAGATGGTGTGGGGCGATGACAGCGGCGCCCAGGCCCAAGTCAAACAATTGTGCGGGGGGGGAAATGAAAACAAGCTGCAGAGGCAGGGTGACCAGTGACCCGACCATGGAAATACCCCGAGTAATACAGGGTAGAAGGCTGTCAGAGGTTGTCATGATTTCATTTAAATTTATCAAGCATCCTTAGCCACTCTCTACATCTTGGACACACGCATCACCTTAACTTACCCGCCCTTTTGCGTGGCAATTTACATTAAACTGTGGCACCAGATGCCGAAAACTTTAATTACAGCACACGCATTGCCCTACCCCCGTCCACCCTCCCTCCCTCCCGGGCAGCCCCATCTAAATCTATTATTTGGCAACATTCTCGGGGTGGCAGTGATTAAAAATTAATTTGACACTTTGCGCTTGCATGTCAAAGTATGCCAACGGAGAGGCCCGGACCCGGGCCCGGGCCCGGGCTCTGTTCAAAAACTTTTGCCGAGCGCTTAGCTTGCATAGTAATTAATGAATGCTGTGGGTGGGCATCGGTCGGGGCCAACTGCAATGGCCATAATTAACGCGTTTCGTGTGCGACAAATGATGGTGCTCAAGGTTCTGGGTGAGAGGGGCCGGTGCTTTAGCTCGCATTATTTTTAATGGCTCGGTGCGTGTTTTATTTGTGCCTCTTGTTGTTGTTGTTGTGGTTATTGCAATTAACTTGTTGCCCAACACCGACGATTGTTTCATGGCAGCTAGCCATTTTTACCGCGATTCACTGTGGGAAGTTCTTCTAGTGCTAACAAAATGAAAACAAAGTACTTAAAACGGAACAAGCTAAGCACAATGGCTGGGAAATAAAGTGGTGAAAATATAATTAAATTGAACGTTTTCTCAAAAAAACTGATTTCAAAAAGTACGCCTAATAAATAATAATAACATTTAAGATCAGCATAGAATAAATAGTTAAATAAACAAATTTATCTAAGCTCAACCATTGCTTTTCTCTCGGTGAAATTTCCCTGTTTTCGAGACCATCTTGGACCGCAGTCCAACAGGGCGTATACTTTACACAAGCTGCCTATTACCCCGTTATGCATTCTCGCTCCTCCCAAAACGATATTTGATTGGCAAAGGGAGCTAATTTGAGCGTTCGTTGGCTGTTATGAGAGCGTCGTCGTGGCCAGCAGTCATAAGTCTTTCAATTTGGCTTGGCACGTGATGGCCAGTGAGCCACTGAGCCACTAAGTCGCCGGCATCCCCCGCGTCACTCACGTGCATCGATATCCAGCTTACGGCTACTTAAGACTTGAGCTTCCCCATTCCCCCGACATCCCTGCAACTCACATCGCTGTCACGTGTGGCATCTGATTCTGGGAGATGTCGACGGCATCCTTTATTTTCCTTGGATTTGTGTTTTGCTGCGGAATAGGGTAACAGGGGAGCTTTATCGGATTAAAATATTAGTTGGATATTTTGACAAGTTGGCTTATGGACGCAGTCAAATGCATTTAATTCAAGCTAATCTGGCACCTAAATGAATTTTTCTCTTTGCCAAGCTTGAGACCTCAGAGAAGACGAGCAAAGGGGAATATTTTTCACCGATTAACAACTTTAACATCTGTCGTCATAAGTCCTTCGTCACTGTATCAGTTAAGTATTTGGTAAATCTTCAAAGAAAATAGGGAAAAGACGCTTCCAAAGGGGAAATTTTCGATGTAACTTGTTTGTTTACACTACGGGAAAAATTATTTATTTTAATTAAAGAAAAAAAGGAGCAAAATAAAAATATTTTACATGAGAAATACAATATAAATAAGATAATTTTGAGATGTGCATTTATTATTTTTTGTAATCGATAATAATTTTTCATTTAAAATATTGTAGCTTTAGATTCATTGTTTTTTTCAGTGTTCTGCTAAATAAATAGAAGATGCATCATAGTGAGGTAAGATAGCGTATCCTGGGAATGGACAAACTGCTTCATTGCATTACTCCCTGCCCCTTTGACCACCGAAAGAGGATAGGGAGATGCAAGGACACTGCCCGTTCGTCTAGGATTATTCCGGATTTCTGGCTTATTGCTATAACAACATTTGCCAAATGAATAGGATTCTGACATGCGGTGCTCCAAGGAGGGCTGAGTAATGAATAAAATTCAGGAAAAAATGTGTAAAATATATATTTTACGCAGATGTTGCCATCTGGAATTGCATAATTGTCGCGCCTGATCGATGGCGCTCATAAATCGGATGACTGGCAATGACCTAAAACATATTTAATTATTTAATTAGCGCTATCTAAAGAGCGCATCTATAATTTTATGCATCGACAAGCATTAATGGCGTCATAATAAAATTAATACATGGCCGACAGCCAGCTGCGAGCGAGCAGCATCCCCGTAATTATATTCCACGCATCCGCAGGCAACGAATGCAATTTCTGTTGCACTTGCTGTTGCCGCTGCTGTTGCCGCTGCTGCTGCTGCAATTTATGTTGTTGTGGCAGTTGCAATGGCACCCAGCCACGATGTGTATGCGTATGCATTGCTGATTGAGAGCGGCGCATAGAAATTGCTTTGATTTCACGGCTGATTGATGTGCTCGTCACTGGCACTGGCACTGGGATGTGTTGCCATCAGAACGTGAACAAAAGGCAGGAAGAACTGCAAGTGGAAAGGTCAGCTTACAGAGCTGCAGAGCGACGTGCTTTCCAATTAGTCAAATAACATTTTCCTATTTTAAATGAAAAGGTTGCCAGCTTAAGACGAATTAGAAAAATAAATCGCTTAGGCGGCTTTCAATTTGATTCACAATGTAATTCAAGTCAATGGTTTTTACACCTTTGACAGGATAGACAAAGGAGCAAACGGCCTACAGGGATGAATGTGAAATATTTGACCTTAAATTTATAATGACTTTAAGGTCTTAGAAATTAATAAAAGCGCAAGGTCTATTAAACATAAAGCTTAGAATACGAAATGAAGCGTTAAAAAGGCTTAAATGTCACGTAACAGCTTTAGTAATTAAATCAAAATAGATTTTCAAAAGATTCTGCAAAAGACTGAGCCATTTTAACACATTTTTAATTGATTTTAAATGATTTTCTTTGCAATTTTAGAAATATTTACCTAAATTTGTGAATGAAAGGTAAAGATACGAATATTTTGTTTTGGCCAATATTTTGTCTATAACAGGTAGTAGTATAAGCTGGAATGGAATCAGTTCAATATATCCTAGACTCTGTGCTGTTGTAAATTGATAAGCACAGCCAGTTGTGATGTATACATCGTAATATATATATATATATATAGCGAAACACTGATTGATGGCGCCCTTCAGTGCTCAACTTCAAGGCAATTGAGTTATGTCGAGCATTTCAAATATTTCACTATTGTCTACGCAAATTTGCTGACGTTTGGGGCGTGTCAAAAGAACGCAATTTAAAATTGAATTTGACGTATGAACGTACGCCTCTCCGTAGAGCGATATTTGACTTTTATGACATGTTTCTCCCGCACACACACACACACACAATAAACCCATAGCAACACTCGTAATGTGTGCGTGCTGCAACGCCCACAAAAATAAAGTATTCGGGATGAGCAGAGCTCGGCTCAGATCGCAATGAACCAATTCGGAGTGGCGCGGATGACACTCCAAAAATTGCAGGTCTCGGCCACATACAATCATTGCTTAATTTGTGTATTTCCCGTTTTTAGTCCTCCATTTGCCATTTGGCTATCAATTCCAGCTCTGTATGGGCTGTCATTTATTCATTTGGCTCGCGTGCTGCCTGCCAAATGGATTCGCAATTCGATTGCAAATGCCAACCTGCAATTAGTGTGCGTTTCTAATGACAGTCATCACAGAGTCGAATATTGAAATGTAGCCCCGGGGCTGTCTCATAAAAGGGCCACCCTAGGCCCTTTGGCCGTTCATTGTAGCTTCAAAATGCTGAAATGCCTGGCGCTGCCCGTCGTTTTGCTAGTCTGTGTGGCCGCCCAGGAGCCCAGACGCGATGCCGAGGTTGGAACGAGCCGAAAGCCGGAGTTTCTCATTATTAATTCATCTTTGTAGTATCCCCCACCAGCGATTCTGAAGCTGGCCAAGCATTTCCATGACATTTGCGCACCCAAAACCGGCGTTACGGACGGTAAGATAGTCCTTACTCAAAGGAATTAATTGATCAATATCCCAATAACTTACAGAGGCCATCAAGGAGTTCAGTGATGGCCAGATTCACGAGGATGAAGCTCTTAAATGCTATATGAACTGCCTTTTCCATGAGTTCGATGTGGTCGACGACAATGGCGATGTTCATATGGAAAAGTTACTCAATGCGATTCCGGGCGAGAAATTAAGGAACATAATGATCAACGCTTCCAAGGGCTGTGTTCATCCGGAGGGCGACACCTTGTGCCACAAGGCCTGGTGGTTTCATCAGTGCTGGAAGAAGGCTGATCCTGTCCACTACTTTTTGGTCTAAGATTCTTTATATGTAAGATGTTTTCAGGGCGGATATAAATAGCGGCGACGGTCGGTGTTGAGCGGGTAAATCAGAGAAGAGGCAATTAACGATTACAGAGAAATACAGTGACTTCCTTGGTTACGATTTTTTTAGGTTTAATTTGAATATAAATAAATGGTTGCAGATTAAATGGAGCATTTACAAAATTATGCCTTCAATATTTTAATTATAAAGTGATGTGGAAAGAAGTTTTCGAATTTTTTCATACTTTTTTAATGGAAAATACAGCATTTCCTTCTGGGGCTGTTGTAGAAATGTAGAACTTTCCACCAAAATTGGGAATTACGAAATGAATTGATTCCATTTCGTTCGTATCCCATACAGCCTTTTAGCTCTGCATTTACCTGTTGGCTGTGTAGATAATGCCGCCTCTGCTGCATCCATTCGAAAAATCTCAAGTGGACTTCAACTCAAAGGGAGCCCCCCGATATTGAGCTACTTACAAAATCAGCTCCGTCTATCCTGGATGGACAACAAAAGCCGGCAGTGGCCATTGTGGGGATTGCTCTTCCTTGATTACTTTTGCAAGCTCGGAACTTTACGTTTTTGCATTTCTTTCGCTCCGTCTGGCTCGGAAGTTGATTTAGTCTGCAATGGTTTGACCCACAAACCAGTTCCATTTGCATACAGACAGGAAAAAAGGTTTCAAAAGTGTATATGGGAACTCTATATTTATTCTGAAATTTAAAATCTAAATAAACTAATTATTTAAAGTTTTTTCAAAGAAGTTTTAGAGAACAGATTTTATAAGCTTAATTTAATTTTGTGGTTACACTTTACCTTATTTTCCAACTTGTAGATTTAAACTAATCACATTCTGTAAAATGCAAAGTCCTGTTAAAGTATAGGTAATAAATCCGGTTGCCAGCCGAGAATAAAGTGCATTTCCCAGTGTACTCTCCACCTAATCATTAAAGACACGCCAGGGGCGGAACCCTTGAGTTTGGGCCTGCACTTATATGGGCGATGCCATTATAGAGACACTCGCATCGGCATGAAGCGTCAATTGGCCCGATAACTGAGTGCGGCAGTCAGTTCGGTTGAGGTTTCGCCAACGACGGCACAGCCAACTTGGCCAAAATCAATATAAAAGCCAAGCGCTGCAAACGGCAATAAAGCAAATTCAATTGTGACTGCGGTTGTCAAACAATCTCTGGCTGGCGTGTGTGTCTGTGAGTGCAGTATCGAATTTTTCCCATAACTACTCGCACTAACGGCGGCCGTAGGGGCAAAGGTTTGTCCTGCCAGCAACAGGAAAGGACCTGCAGGAGGTGAGCGGCTGCAATGGCGGAAGGCGGCCCAGGACGAAGGCGGGCGAGAGGTCGAAGGTTGCCCAAGCATAGGCAAACGACGCGTTGCAACACGAAAATTGAAATGGCAATTAAAAAACCATCCATCGTTCATGGCGCACACAGCGGCCCTACGTACACGAACATATACACAATATTCGTCCTGCAAAAATGCGATGTTGCTGTAATTTCATTCGTCCTCCATTTCTGCAAGAGTGTGTAGGAGAGTGTAGGCCGAGAGGTTGGGTGTGAGTGCTTGGTGTGTGTGTGTGCGAGTTGAGGGGCGAATGTCGTTTTGTGGCTTTGTTTCGGTTGTTGCGTTGACATTTGATGAAACAAAAGTGACAGTTGGGCGCAAGTTGAAGTCTTTGTTTTGTGTATTTCGGTTGTACAATTTCAAAAGAAGCGAACGAATGGGAAATTTTATATTTTGATACCCTGGACATCCGGTGACAGGTGTGGGTGTATTGAATTTATTGCAGAAGATTTTAAAGTATCAGTTCTCAAATATTTAAAGCACATAAATTATTCTCAATTCAATAAGATCATAATTTGTATTTAAATGATAAAATCAGTAAGGTACTTATATTATCAAATGATAAGAACTGACATTGACTATTACAATATATCTTAAATTTATATTTTAACATAAAGAGACTACCAAATTAAATACTGGATTTAGTTTCTATCGAAATATCCTTTATAATTTCACATTTTGTGAATTGCTTTTATTATTTTTAAATCGACAAATTAATCTGCAGAATCTTTTATAACGTTATAATATTTTTAGGTAACTTAAAGAACTGTGGAGATAATATAATCTTTAACATTAACTGTTCAATGAATAAGTTATGAATGAAAATGAATAAGTATTTCGACATTTTAATAAATCATGTTGATAATATAATTAAAATATACTTTTATAAATATACTTTTAGCTAGGTTTTCTTTACCGAATCTATTAATTCTTAATTTTTTTTAGGTAATAATTCAAAAATCCACAAATCAAGTTTCCAATCTTTATAACACTAAAAAAGACAAACCGTTTTCTCCTTTAAAAGTTCACTCAGTTTGTGAAAAATATCCATTGCCGCCCACCATACATCATAAGGAATCCTTGAATCCTTGAATCCTAGGCAGGGCAATATATCACAGTAGACCTGAGCACAGAATTCCTAAGAACGGCTGGGCAGGAGTGAGCTGAGAAGGCGGAGTGCCACGTGGGCATGTGTTTGTCAGACGAAACACGACAATTGTAGACTTGTGACGACTTCGCTGACGTCTCGGGCACAGTTCCGTTTCCGTTTTGGCGGGAGCTTTTTGTTCGGCCATCAGCGGTTGGAATTAATTTAGCGTGCGCTGAGCTGGCAAGAAACAAATGATTTCTGTTGGTTTCCTCGTGGCTTCTAAAAATACAAAAAAATATATAAAATAATACAGAAAAAAATGTACGAAAAGGAAGGAAAAATGCTACGGCTTAGGAAAATCATCACACACTCTGACACATGGACGAAAATCTCCAGTGAAAAAGTTGCATATATTTCTTATAACAACATACACCTAAAAATATCATAAAAGTAATAAAATGCATTATATATCTGCGCAAAAATTTCTGCAATGCTTTTATAGAAAAATATATTTATTTTTCACCATATATTTTAAAATTCTTTATAAAAAGGCAACAAAAAATAAGGTAATGAAAAGAAACCCCATTTAATTTATTGAAACTTTTATAGATTTTTAGATATAGAGGATTTTATTGATGTTAAAAAATATACGTTTTATGAATGAAACCAGGATTCTTATCGCAGATTTTCGTGACGCTTTTTGCCTCGGTGTACGCACACACTCTTACCCACATTGTCATTGTCCAGCTATCACGCGTGCCACATCGTCGTCAACAGCATCTGCATCCTCATCCCCATCCCCTTCCTGATCCTTATTCGGATTCGCATCCTGGCCCTTTCGACGCTTGCCCTCGTCCTGGGCCGTGTACTCTCTTATGCATCGTCGCTTTTGTTCCACGTTTCTCGTTTATTTTTTCCGACTTCTTTTTGTTTCACTCAGAATTTACAAACAAGGCCGAGGCAGAGTAAAATTTTTGCTGTTTCACAGACGAAAAGAAAAGGACGGGAAAGGAAAGGAGCTGAACGGAACGGAACGCAGAGAGCCACATTAAAATGGCTTTGAATGGCTTTGGTCGGCGTGTCAGTGCGTCTGTCCTTTTAATCGCCTTGTCGCTGCTCAGCGGAGCGCTGATCCTGCCGCCGGCTGCGGCGCAGCGTGACGAGAACGTGGGTTAATGAAGTGCCCGGCCACGTTGCCACGCCCACTTAAGCAACGATTTTTAATTGCAGTATCCACCACCGGGCATCCTCAAAATGGCCAAGCCCTTCCACGACGCGTGTGTGGCGAAGACGGGCGTTTCCGAGGGTGAGTAGCGATCCTAGGGCGAAAGTGAGCCCATAATTGCAGCAATCCCGATGTTGGCAGATGGAGCACTTGGCCAAGTGCTACATTTGCATGCATCGGTAATCTTTTGAGGGTCAGAAGGATGCTTACTATTATTTAGGGTATATTTTTTATAGCCAATGTTGTATAGCCCATTTATCCATTATAAATGATCCCTTTTTGAGATAGAAATTTGTACTTACAGCGGCTATCAAGGAGTTCAGTGACGGGGAGATCCACGAGGACGAGAAGCTCAAGTGCTACATGAACTGCTTCTTCCACGAGATCGAGGTGGTAGACGAGAACGGGGACGTGCATCTGGAGAAGCTCTTTGCCACGGTTCCCCTCTCGGTGCGCGACAAGCTGATGGACATGTCCAAGGGCTGCGTTCATCCCGAGGGCGACAGTCTGTGCCACAAGGCCTGGTGGTTCCACCAGTGCTGGAAGAAGGCCGATCCCAAGGTAAGAGGCCCAACCCTTTAGTCCCAAGTGTCCCCTAGTAAATGCTCAAACTCCTTGCAGCACTACTTCTTGCCTTGAACACCTGGATGATCCTGTTCTCTGATTAACCCGTTGCCGGCCCCGCCCTATTTGTATTGTGATTTAGTTTTTAGTTTTTCAATAGCTGTCGAGTAATAAACGTAGCCGAGTTGTGCATGCAAGCCGCCGAGCTTTCAATTATTTGTCGACTGCCAAAAGGGAAGCACTCAATGCGCTAAAAAGAGTGCTGCAAAAAGCGGGGTCACACAAAGGCGTCTACACGCACACGCACACGCACACACACACGGCGCTTTTGACATAATTTATACGCATTGTGAATGAGTGTACGCTTGTGTGCCTGCACCGTGTGTAAATAAAATTATGCGTAAACTTCGCCAAGCTTGTTTACGCCGACAAGCGTGTTACGTCGCAGCATTTAACATAAACGCGAGTTGCTGTTTTTTTTTTTGCGCTTTTTACTCTCCAATTTTCTGTCAAATGCGGAAAAACATTTTAAATATATTTAAATATTTCAAACTGGTCGGTCACGAGGGCTCGGAGAAGGGTCATTAGTTCTGCTCTCTGGATATAGCACAAAAAATAACACCATTTTAAATATTTCAATGGGCATCAATCACCTTGCATTGCCAGCAAATTCCTTTGGAAAAATAAATAACTTTGACAATTATTGATGTGGTTTTGGAAAAAATGGTTTAATTGATTATTACAAAGAAGAATTTATAATAAAAACGACGTATTTGGTTAGGCTTTAACTATATTTCGTTGTTAAAGCAATAAGACAATACCAATAATGTAATGCAATTGTTACTGATTATTAATCAGTGACTAATATAATTGTTTGCATTGTTGATAGCTGAAAGCTAACTAATTGATTGATAATCAAATTTACATACGACAAGGAAATTAAACTTTTCTGTTTGAAATATAAAATGGTTATAATTTTAACCAAATTGCATTAAATAAAAACTAAAGCTTACTTTTATGTTCCTCTAACTCACTTTAAACGACGAATAATTTTAAACCATTTTCCCCAGCCTTGCCTGAGCGATTGTCCCGACTTTTTTCCTTTCTCTTCCGTTGGCATTATATTTCCACAGCCATTAATTCTAATTTTTTTCGAATTTAACATATATTTCATTGCTGTCGGTCAAATGCTCGCCGGCACCTTTGAGGCGTCAGAGTTGGGTTACAGGGCGGGTTTTTCAGGGTGGTTCCCCGGGTTTTTATTGTTTCGACGACTTGTTGCGCCAAGCTTTTCATTTCAGAGTCAATGATTTATGTTTTCACTTGCGCCCCACGTCCCTTTAATGCTCTTTTTATTATTTATGCGTATTGGTTTTCATTTTTCTCCATTGCCTGAGTGAAAAGTTTATTTAAAAAAGAAAAGAGAAGAATGCGCTTAGCTGCGCTAAAGGTTTTTCCCTTGGCCGTTATCCTTGTAATTGTCGGAAGGAGCTTAGGGGAAGCGGAGTTTCCTTTTTTGAGTCCGGCCAGCTCATTATTGTCAGCTGGCGATTCTCAGTTGGCGTTGTCATCATTACATTTCACTTAATACTAATTTCCTTTCCGGCCGATGCACTGATATAAAATTTAAAATATATAATTCCAAATAAAATACGTGATGTATTAGCAAAAGACATTAAAAAAGTATATGTTATTTATCAAGAAATATTAAAGATATAAATATTTTTCAGGCTTACTTAATACCTAAGTCAGGCAAGAGTGATATCTATCTAAGGAAGCTTCCCTAGCTCGATACATTTTCTGCTGTGGCTATTTTCTCAGTGTGTGAGTTCTCCCAGTTGGAGGCCCACACACATCTGCTGAACTAATTTGGTAAATTGAAAATTTTTTGACAGCCTTCAATGAAGTGTGGCCGGCGACACTTTACGCTGTGCGGTTCATTGAAGACGGGATGGGATAGAATGGGTCCTCGGACCCTCAATGGATTTCCACACGAGCAGCTTGAGCCATTTAGGCAGCCAATTAGCTGCCCAAATGTTGGTTAATTTCCTGGGCGCCTGTTTTTGTTCCTAATGATACAATCATCTAATTGATTTGCCCCCCAACCATTTTCAATTCCACTGCCATTGCCGGCTCTGCACAATTCACCGCGAATTTGCAGGCTGACCTGTTTGGGTAAGCAGTTCATGCATTTGTAATTCGAAACTGACACAGTTGGCAGTGGAATGCGATTGGATTGGCAACGGAAGGAGTCCAGTCCGGGCCACGTGGCTCTGGCGGGGCGTACAATTAATGGAAGTTTAACTGTTCAATTGAAGCTGATTTTTTTTGGCCGCCTTTCCTTCTTTCCGGGGGTCTCTTTTATATTTTAATGCTTGGTGCTCGTGGGGGTGTGAAGGTATATTCGTTTAAAAGTGAAAATAATGTTTATTTATTAATATAAAAAAAGAAATAAAAATACACCTGATCAAACAAGCTTATTGTGATACCAGAATCGTGTAAACTGCTAAAGGTGGATAACCTTCCATAATTTGAAAGTATTAAAAACCATGTTCCACCTTTCCCCTGCATTGAAACAATTCTGAAAAGCCAAAGCAAAGTTTTTTATCAATTTTAGATCGATCCGCCCGGCTAATATCACTTTTTAAGGCCAAGAACCCAGAGATCCTTTTACAGGGTTACTTCTTGGTCGACTCTAGTGTCCTTACTTAGTTGAAATGAGTACAGGCGGCCGTGTTCCTTGCCATTAGGGCACTTTGTTCATTTTTCATTTCGTTGAATTCTCTGGCGCGTTGGCAAAGTTTTTTCTTCGCTAAACGCTGCTGCCCCGCCGCCCGCTGCCTTTGCACTTATTTTACGCTCTATTGTTCGTTTTGTCGGCCACGTCCAGAGCAGAGAGAGAGCACTCACTTTCTCGGCCTGGCCTGGCTTGGCCTGACCGGTCGACCCATTCATATTTTCCTGTAATTTTTTTCCGTTCGCTCACAACTTATTCCCGTCGTTTCCCGGTCAGAAATGTAATTCAAAGGGAATTAAATTCTCCTACGTTTGTGTTCGCTTTCGCGCAAATTTAGGTTAGTTGCAATGGCTGGATAATTAGCATATAACTCGACAATTGGCCACAGTTTTGTCTTGTCTTTTCGCCGCGCGGTATCCGCAAGTATCCGCAAGGTCTGGCAATGAGATTTGCATAAATTGACATTGAATGCCAATTTTTTGTCACCACTCCCTTGCAGTGGCGATCAAAATTGTTTTCCAGGCTGCGCAGAAATGAAGGGGGAAATCGGCAAAAAATCGCCAAGCTAAGCGTTAACAAACAAAACGCGATAACGAAATAAGAGCGAGCTCTTTCAGTCGATTTGTATAAAAAATCAAATTAGTGTGCCATCCAGAAATGCAGTGACAGCTGCACTGGGAAAAAGAATTATTTAAATATCATATTTAGAGAATACTTATTATAATAAATTTAAGTGGTTTCAGAGCAGGTCTAAAATGTACCTGAAGCATTTGTGAATAAGGAAATATTTCATTTCGATTTTTATAATAATAAACACGTTTTTTTTCTGTGTTCTGAAACCGAAATACAGACATTTACTTGGACAGCGACAACAACGCCAGCAAGGCAACTGAATTGAGGCATTGCTGGGCAGAGTGGTGGGCAGGAGGATCGGATCTGTTCGGTTTGGTCACGGGTCCGGGTCCGGGCCCGGGCCCGGGAGCAATCAACCCTTGCCTGGTAAAAAAAAAACATTCTCTCCACGATTTTAGTGCATCCGGCGAGGTTGTGTAGCGGCTGTTGTTGCGCCGCATGCTGCCGATTTTTATTGTCCTTTTTGTATATCCCTTCATTTTTGTTTCTTTTTTTAGCTGACTTTTATCGGATTTGCATGCCCTGGTAAATGTGGAACGAGAAGCCGAAAAATTGTTTAAAATCGAGCTGAAACATGTTTCGTAGTGGGGGTCCGCAATAGATGTAACTAGAGGCTAAGCTATATACATAGTTGTGACTAATGATGATTGAAAAGATTGCGGTATTTTAGTCACAATTTCGTCATCAGAATAGCTTCACGTCACTGGCATCAAACTAGATTGGGTTTAGTACAGGGAAAGTTTCTCACCTTTAAAGAGAATCATGAAAAAACAGTTTCAGAATCTAAAAAATAATTACATTGATATTTACTGAATGCAGTGAACATCCGTTAAGGGGGTTTTAAAGTCTAAACAATATTCTACACTCGAAAAATTGTTTAAAATGAACTTTTGTATGCCTTTATATCGATTCTGAAGGAACGAAAGTTACATTTCTTCATTAAGTATATGAAATTCATCTCAATTTGAAAGTCAATTAATTTCGTTGGGCCCCTCTGCAAGTGTATTTAAGCTCCGGCTTGCCCAAACAAAGTCACTTTCTTGTTTTTGTATATATATTTTTTCCGCTTTCGCACGGTTCATTTGCCACGCATTTTTCACTCGGCACAAGTAAATGTTAATAGCATCAACTGACTGACAAAACATTCGTAATGCGGAGAGTACTGCACAGTTGAGGGGCTGACAGCAATTACGCTCACTTGCCTCGTGTTTCCACTGCCAAATGGCCTCATGCTGCATTTAATAATTGCGCATACGCAACGTTGCCCCTTAAAGCGAGCCAGAATGCAACTTCAAGTGGAAGACATTTTATTGCCCGGCACACATATGTACGAGGATACGACACAGAATAGGAATAGGATCGCTAGGCAGGCCCCTAAGACCGGTTAGATTTCAAAACGAGCATTCACCCGGAGCAACACAAATACCTCAGCTTATCCTTTGTCTTTTGTCGCAGCCTTGTTGCATTAGTGACGTGCCGAGTGCTCGGCATTGTGTCCACGTCAGCCCGTGGCGATTCATCTGCACAAACGGCGGCCCGAGTCAAATTAACCTCCATAGTTTAATGTCTGTGTCTTGCCCGACTTGTTTCTGGCTGACATGGTAGTGTCAGCCCAGGCCAATCCGCATGCAACGTATTTGTATATCCCAGCTACACCTCAGCATAGCGATGGATACGTGAGGATGTTGTGACCCCACAGCGACCAAAGTTAATACTTTATAAGTAAGCTTGATGGATAATTGTATTACCTCTGTAATATAGCGAGAAAGAAGTGCATAGTAGGAAGGAGTGAAGGAATATTAAAAAGTAGTTGCAGATTTTATTAGGTAAATACTATAGTTTATCATTTAATTATGAATTTACCTTAATACCAGTATTAAACACTATTTTATTTTTATGTATTTTTATTTATAAACTTGTCTCTTCGATATCACCATCCCTAAATCCTGCACATGCCTCTCCCCTACGGAACTTGTTGCAATTGTATGCAAATTATGCTGGGACTGCTGCCTGTTCTCATGTTCTATGTAAATAAGCCGACAGCCAAATGGAAAACAAGACGCAATCGTAAACCTTGCAGACCATTACGTCTGTTTTAGATTGAGGTAGGAGTCAGAGTCAGAGTCAGAGTCAGAGTCGGAATCGGAAGCGGACTTGGAGCCGGAGTTTATGGTATGGGGCTGCAGAGTCACATTGCCAAAATGTTAATGAATCAAAGGCTACGAAAAGTCTGCGGACAACTACAGGGAATGGACAGGAAACACACGTCGGGGACTAGGAGGATGGGGGCGGTTCGAAGGTGATGTGGGCGTGTTGATAACGAGCGAAGGCGCCAAAGTCATGCATAATTAATCATTTGTTAATTATAGACTTTCAGCGGACTCACCTGTCGTCATACCCGACAGTCACACACCGGCGCACGCACACACACACACACACACACACACTTGACACCTGGCAAAGTAATTGCCTTTGTCCACTTTGAAGTTGTTTAGTTTTTGCTCCGGGCTCATTACAACGTGGGCGTGGCCGACGCCTGCCCCCATGCCCACGTCCAGGCATTTATATAAATGAACTCGTCGCAGTCGCAGCTCTCCGCTGAAGAATCACAAACAGAAAACGGACATCGTGTGTGTACACTGAAAATAATACTAAAATATAAGCATATTCAATCATAATTATTATTTTTTTTAGAATTTTAGAAGAAGAGCGCTTTTTATTAAGACTGTTATGTAATTATTGTTAGTTGAATTATTTATATCTTTACCTTTAAAAATAATTTCAGCTTCATTTTTTGCGTTATTTGGGTTTGCTTTAATTCTACTTTCTTTCTTAGTTATCTAAGTAAATTAATATAAACAGCACTGAGCTCACATACAATGCAGTTATCCTAGAATTGATCTGATTAAGTATTTTTAAGAAGATATAACCTCTATTCTACATTTAATATTTTTAAAACAATATTTTCTCTGATCCTGAAGGCTGTGGGAGTAAATCAGTATCATTAACAGTGATCAAAATATTAAAGAAATTTGATTCTAAGAGTCTGAAGTAACTTTACATATATTCCCTATAGATCTTATACTTCCAGAGATCTTGAAGAGACGGATACCGTTCAATCATCTGACACTGATGAAGATTATATATTCCACAAGGTCTGCAGCACTCCTTTTTAGCTATTATATTTCTTTCTAAATTTCTGCAATATTTTTTCCAAGTGTCTGTGTGTTTTGGCCACAGTTCACGTGCATGCGTCGCCCCGCTGGCCTCCTCTCTTTCCTTCGGGCCCAGGGACATGGTGGGCAGCTGTGCGAGCGAGCTGAACCGAGTATGCTGGCTGTGCCATGTTTGGAACAGGAAATGAGCACCTGCTGCTTATTTATATTTTCCGCTCACTTGAATGTAAAATTACATCATATTTTGTTTTCGTTCTTTCAGCTCCTGATGCGGCTGCTGCTTGCCACTTGTACTAGTCTGAAAATGGCTGTGTGAAAATACTTCTGGTGGAACATTTGAAGACAGCTGGCCGCGGCGGAGAGGAGAGCAGATTCACGGCTGCCTTTTTAAAGTAGTTGAACCACCTGGGCGGAGAGTCTTAATTGCAAGTGCTGTTCATAAATTTTAAAGTAATTTACTTGTTCCTGCAGCATGATAGACGAATATAAAAATGTATAGAAAATAAATTGAACATTTTAGTTATAGTTTAAGCTGTATGGAAAAGGAATTGTGTGATGAAAGGAATTTATTCATAAAGGAAAATATGTGTTAACTGCCAGCCATGTTACACAGAGAAAAAGTTGTGGATGGTCAATAAAAATGTAATTTAATTAAAGGTAAAAATTAAAGAAACAAATTTCACTGTAATGCACCGAAAATATCTGATAGAATCTATTTAATAGATAAATCAATAGAACGTGCTGAATAGTTGCAAACTGAACAGATACCTTTCGACCCAGAAAGGAGTCTGGGAGGACGAAGGAACATTCAGGAAAAATATTAGCTAACTATTTGTTCAAAATGTTTGCATACCACGGGCATGAAAAGGTTTTTCCCCAGCTACCAAAACCGCTGCAGAAAAAGTTCCCTATTTGTTGGCCGTTTCGGTTGCAATGTGGTAACCACAATGTACGTGAAGTGGCGATGGGACACAGCGCACTGGCCAAATGCTCATATGCGA
This sequence comes from Drosophila trapezifrons, assembly GCA_018874455.1. Taxonomy (NCBI): domain Eukaryota; kingdom Metazoa; phylum Arthropoda; class Insecta; order Diptera; family Drosophilidae; genus Drosophila; species Drosophila trapezifrons. Next base: position 29,975 of record JAEIIF010055816.1, read on the forward strand.
GTTGTTTATGTTGTCGTTGTGTTTTTTGGCCTTTTTGTTGGCCGCGCAATTCGCCAAATGTTCAGTTGGTGTTGCTGCCGCTCTGCCGCGCTGCCACTGCCGCATAAATTGTTGCCGCTTTTGAGTTTAAGCCAACAGTTTGTTTGCTGGTCAGCCAGCACTCTCGCGCTCTCCCCGCCGCTCCCTCCGAAATCCGACCGTTAGTTAATTGCTGTTGCCGCTGCAACATGATTGCACTTATTGGTCAGTAGCATAATCAAATGTGCAACTTTTTCGGGGCAAGTTGCAGCCGCATGAAAGTTTAATTAGAAATCTCGCATGTGCGGTGCACACAGGGCGTATACGTAATGCAGTGGGGTGAACTCAACTTAACCCAGATACTGCCATTTCTGTGTGTGTGTGCGTGGTCATCCCGTTTTGAATTGGAAATTAATTTAGTAAAATGAAGGCTTGATAGAATATTTAAACATAATTTTATTAAAATAAAATAATTAGAATAAATAGCATTTAAATTCGGCATGTTCTCCTGCGAAGGGTTAATGCTAAACTAATTTTAACTCATAATTAAGCCACTTGCAAGTTGGCAGCCTCTGCCCCGTAATCAGGCTTTTTCTTCAACTCTGGCTCATTAAAAATAACAGCAACAACGGGCTTAAACAAACAGCCAAACAAACCTCTCACCTTACACAGCTGCCGCCGCTGGGAGCATATTTTACATAATTTCTTGGACCGACGCAAATGCATGGCAATGCAGCGCCCAAGTCGGAGGCGCTAACTTAATTTGCCTGCGCGTATAATTGCAGGCTCTGACGAGTTGTTGGCAAAACTTTTGTTGGCTTAATTGAGGGCATCATTATTCGGCTAAAAAGAACAGGCCGACCGAGTGGCAGGCCGGGTTCAAGGGGGGTTATCCCCAATTATAAGTCAAATGAAAGCTGACCCTCGCCGAAATGCATCCTTCTTGGGGTCTTGGGGTCCACATGCCAACTGGGGGGACCTACACACGGCTTTCGGGTTTAACGTTTCATTTAATATTTAGCCAAATTTACTCGGTCCCATAAATCAATGCCAAACAACAGGCCGGGGGCTCCCTTATGAATACTCAAGTGTCTCGCCGAGCAACAAATGGGACAAATTTCCATTTCAAGCCAATGCCGCATAAATGGCACATAATTTACGATACGAACAACAGAGAGGCAGCAGCAGCAGCAGCGGCGGCGGCGCTACCCGAAGCAGCTAACCAAACATGCAGCTAACTATCCAAAAAGCTGGTAACAATATTAGTTAGCATGAGCGGCAACAGCAACAAAAGCGACCAAGCAACACTGAAAATAAAAGATAGTGGAGGAGTAAGAATCTTCTAAATAGGTAGAAAGACTTAAGGCTTAATTATTATACCTAGATTATATTATGATCTCTTGTCTATTATAAGATACATTTAGGAAACAAGACTTGATTTTGGGAAGAAGGAGGAGTACAGAAATGGCTAGATCTATTTCTCTGATGAAGAATATAGAATAACCTGCATTGGTCAATTTATAATAGTGATGGTGTCATGACACAGGGCACAAGTTTTCATTAATTAGAGTTTTCATTAGAGGCTTGACAGCAACCATTGGATTTTACCTAACCTACCGAGCAAGACGACTATACGCACTTTCAATGAGAGTATTAATCTCTAATTAAAAGTGCGTACAGAGTCGTCTTGTTCGCATTTACGTAAAATCCTATGGTTGCTGAACATCAATTAATGTATTAATCTCTCATTGAAAGTG
>JAEIIF010055828.1:0-13600 GCA_018874455.1 Drosophila trapezifrons
AATCGATATCGAACGCGAAACATGGGGGGGAAGACATCATAAATATATTTCTAGTCCAATTATGAAGTGTGAGCGAACCAAAATTGTAAAAAGCAAATATGATCATTGAGGGAATCGGGGCGGGGGATAATCGGGGGAAATATATAATATATATATATATATAGCGTATATATGTATGTCCCCGGCACATTTATTTCCGCTAAAAAAAAAAAACAAAACTAACCCACTGAGACGAGGAGGAGCAGGAGCAGGAGGAGGACCTTAGACGCTAGTGCTTTAACCCAACCTAACTTAAATCCAAAATCTAAAATAAATGTGTTTTGTTGTTTTATTTGAACTAGGCTTAGAGCAGATACTTAGATACTTAGCACACACCTACACACACTCACACACACACACACACACACAGCACACACACCTACACACACACACACACACATTCAACAGCGCAGACAAAAATCAACGACAACTAGTTATACTTGGCTTGGCAAGTTCTCGGATTGTGAGCCGCATCAGCAATTTATCATCTTCGATTACTTTTTTTTGTCTATGTAAATTAATTATTTAAAATACGAATAAACTATTTAAATTTCATTCAAAATAAATGTACAACAAAACGCTCGATTCGGACTTATTTCCAGGGGGGGGCTTGGGCTGGGGTTTGGCGAGGGTTTTGGCTAAATCAATTTTTGTGGGCTGAACTGTATCTGTGTGTCTACACCCGGAGAAAACAACAATATCTTAGAAAAAGGCTTCAATGAATTGATTCTACATTCTTTGCTAATTTTTTGCCTTTATTAACCATCAAAAAATCTCTTCGGTGAAGCATTCCGTGAGGCTCAGCTTGAGCTAAGGTACTTAACACATTTATAGATCTATAAAAAATAATTTTAAATTTCTTTCACATTTCTAAGACCTTTTAAGGGCTTAATATATATTTGCTTTAATTTTAATTTTTTTTTTTTTTTAATACAAAATAATATTAAATTATATTAATATCTTACACAAGTTTCCTTTCCAAAAAAAGATATCAACTTCACCTAGTGTCTCTCCTAAGAACAAGCACTTGGGAATTATAAGACTGTTTCCCATGTAGAGTGTGCCTTCTAAGAACCAGGACTTGGGAATTATAAGACAATATACTGCTTAGAGTGTCTCTGCTGAGAATTAGCACTTGGGAATTATAAGACTATATCCTGCTTAGAGTGTCTCTCCTGAGAATAAGCACTTGGAAATTATAAGAATTATAAGTTCAAATGCTTTATGACACATTTTCCATTCTATTAACAATTTCGTAACCCCTTTATCTACTTTCCATAACTTTCTCAGTGTACTTCTATCAATCGCTTTATCTGCAATAAGCGTAAAATATGTTTCTCTGATTGAGGGTGGTTCGCCCAGATTTTTGGGGATGCTGCCGGGCTTCCGGCTGCCCCTGTTGCCTCACCAGTCCCACCAGCTCACCATCTCACCAGCTCACCATCTCATCATCTCGCCACCTCCTCAGCTGGTCGTTAACGACTTTTAACGCTCCTCATCTTGGACGGACGGGGGAGAGGAGGTTAAAAGGTCGACCCTCGTCCTGATGTGTGTGAGTGATTTAAATTTTATTACCGTGGATTCGCTGCACCCTCTTGGAACCCTTGGCAGCCTGGGCAGCCTGGGAACCCTCGGAATCCCGGAATTCTGGAACAGATTGCCCGTGAAGTGGGTGCAGATTGTTTTTATTCCCCCCCCGTGCCCGGCCTCTTGGACTGGATTAAGCTGCGCAGCTATTTTTATTTTTTTTTTTCCCCCAGTGTTTTGACATTCCCGCTGGGGGTGTGGTTTGCCGGGGGCGGTAAAAGGGGCGGCGATGGGTGGCCCCGGGGGTAAAAACAATTTGCCAGGGCAATGAATTGAAGATTCACTTTTTTGGGCGGCAAATGAATAAGCATCGCAGACGAGGGAGCTCTGCCTTAGACCCAAGTACTGGAACGACGCGCGGTTGCTGCTCAATTCAAGTTCACTTAAGGCATTAAGCAATTGATATTAAATATATTTTGTTATTAAATAAAATTAGTTTTTTAAATAAATAATACATTTTAGAGAGATTTTTCAGTTAACTTAAGCATTAAAGAATTTATATTTAAAGAGAAAAAGCAAAATAAACTTTGAACATTTATTTGTTGCTTGACTGTTTTCTTTTAATAATTATTATATCATTTGTTTGTTAAAAATACGAATCTCTTGGGAAAATACAGTTTAAGAAAGTACAATTAAAGTTAAATAATAAATAAGTTGTATTTTTTTCTTTAAATAATTAAAGAAGAAGCTGTTAGGTGTCTACCTAACTTTTAGAAGGCTCTTTAAAAACACTTTTAGAAGATTCCTCGGCGCCTCTTTTATAAGACTCTTCTAAAAGAGTTTAACACTAAGTTCTTCAAGAAGAGTTTAACACTAAGTTATAATAAATAAATTATAAAAACTGCATACATTAAAGCCATATTTTTCAAATGGAAACTAAAATCCAGTTACGATTAAAACTAAATTATTTATTTCCTCAATTTCCCTCACCTTCCCACAAAAGATATTATTTATATAATATCCATAATTAATTCCTAGCATAATAAGTTGGATAATAATAATAAAATCTAAAGACTAATACATAAAGCATACTCTATTTATCTGGCAGACTTGCATAATTTTTACCAGATTAATATCTGGACATAAATCAAACGCAACTTAAAGGTCGAGCATTGTGGTTCCTGGAACGATGCTCAAGTGCGTGGTATTTAAATGAGGCAACTCTCTCTAGTGCTCGCTCCTTGAATCCTTGACTCCTGTTCTCTGCCTTTCTGGGTATTGTGTGTCACATGGTAGCCGCATCCTGCTGTGCTCTTATCCTTGCCACCCCCCCCATCCAGCTACACTGCCCCAGCAATAGTCGGATTTCAAAAGAGCGCCAGAGCAAGTTGTAAATTAAAATAATGAAAAATACAAACACATTCGGCGACAGCAGAGGGGGGGATGTGAAAAAAGAGATAGCCAGCGACATAAAACAAAGGACAGGACATGCGTTTGGCATCGGCTTGCAAAGGACATGGGTTGGCTCTCTCTCTCCATATACATCTCTCCCTAAATATATATATATTTATATAGTGGGAAAGGGAGTCGAGGATAGAACGGAATAAATCAGAAGAGAAAAAGGTGAGGCAGGGAAGGCTCTTTGGCGGATGATAAACGAGCGACACTGCGGCGCTGACAAAATCATTAGCAGCAAACTTTAATTAAAATATGATTTTCACACATTTGAGCGGAGTTAGGCGCCAGAAACGGGATCTCCCTCGGCGGCTCCTCCTCGAGCCCCATACCAACCCCTGGAAAAAGATGTGTCAACGCAGAGAGAGAGATGCCAATGGCATCTCAAGAATCTTTTAATGGTTGCCACGCCCCCGCCGCGTCGGGGCCCCTGTCCGTTCACAAATCTTGTTCACACATTGTTTTCATTAAGCAAAAAACTGAAACGCGCACAGTAAATATTTGCATACCCTGTAAATAAATGGAATAATAATATGGGGTGTGATGAACACAAATATATTTATAAAGGGTGGTAAATAAGGAGAGTAAATGGGACTTAAAAAAACAGAGCAAGTAAGTAAAAAGGATTTATAAATAAAAGAAGTAAGTAAAAGAATTTATAACTAAAAGAAAGTAAGTAAGTATAAAGTGAGTAAATATATACATTGGAGTATAGTTTTTATTTTAAATATATAGTATATATATCAGTGGTGCCCAAAGTCCTGACAAAAAAATTTCTCTGCCTGGCCTTTGCCGGCACACGCACTTAATGTAAAGAACTTAGCTGTCAGTTATGCATTGTGTGGCTAAGTCTAAGCTTGTTTAAAGTTAAATAGCTATTTTTAAGTCAAAGCTTTTATTAATAATATCTCTCTATATTTTTTCTCATATCTAGCCATTTTGTTATATTTCGTAATCACACAAATGCATTTATTGTAAATAAATATTAAATATATATAAATATTTAAATAAAAATAAGATTTTATAAGCTAATCAAGAGTTCAGAATAATTCCTTATCAAAATAAACTAATAAAATGTTAAATTTCCCATAAATCTATCTCAAATTGTAGAGTAAAATCTTAAAGCTTTATTAACAAGCAAATTCTCTTAAACTTAAACAGAATAAACTTCAACATAATATATTAAACTAATTTAAAGTCGAATTCCCAGGCACTCACAGGGTCGCATCGAAAATCATTGAAAATATTTGGTTGTCGTTCTGAATGGAAGACCCGTGATTTGCTTGGTTGTTTCGAACAACCGAAGTTTTTCGGAGTTTATTTGGAGCATCGCCTCCGCCGTTGTCATCGTGTTTCGACATCTGTTTGCATTTGACACGATTATTTATGTTTATCGCGCGTTAAATGCGCGCTATTATCAGCATAATAATCGTAATTAAAAGCCAACTAATTTATGGCACTGATTTATGCCGCACTCTCTTCGTCGGATTCCTTGGATTCCTTCGTTTCCTTCGTGTATGTTGTGTGTTTTTTGTTTTTTCACCCGATTCTCCATCCGACTCCGCTGACTTCTCAATTCTCTGGTCTGGCACTGCGCAGTTCTGGGTTATCCCGCTGGGCCAGGATAAGCGACCAGAAAAGGATACCCGCTGGGTGTTTTAATCTCATTAACTGTCGTCACGATTGCGGCTTCGTTCCCCTCCGCAGTTTACTTGTGACCTTTGATTACAAATGTTGTGTTGTGCGTTGTGTGCTGTGTGTGTGTGTGCTGTGTTGTTGTGGCTGCAATAACATTTAAGCAAATTGCATTTGTTGTCCTGCGGTTTCTACTTTTTCAAACGGCGCTGCGAGGGACGGGAGTCGCGTGCGAGTCGATAATGCAATTGTGGGGAAATGTCCTTCTAACGGGGAGATTGGAGTTACTTTTGTAATACTTTTTAGTAACTTTCCTTTGGCAAATCTAAAATATCACAGTAAATGTCAAAGATTTACCTTATTATATTACAAGGAATTATTTGAATAACTTTTCCATTGTCTCTTTTATAGTATCCTTAACATCTTCTTTAAAAGTCATCGTTGTTTTCTTGATTGGATTAATCTAGAATATTTTAGAATTATTATTATTGATATTAGGTTTTTCAGAGCTTTCTATCTATCTACTCCTAATGTCACTATCTACTCGTACTCATGATGTCTCTCTGTAAGGCTTTCTTTAGATCATTCCAGTTCCCCCGTAATAGATAGAGACATCATGAGTAGATAGAGACATCATGAGTAGATAGTGACATTAGGAGTAGATAGGGACATTAGGGGTATACAAAGATTTATATTCCTAATACATTTTGACACAACTCACTTATAATAACATCAAGTGTTATTTTTAACAAGTTAAGTTACTTTCTTAGGGATTAATATAAATCCCAACCCAGGGTAGACGGGAACAGAGCTTGATGTGGCGACACCAGGAGCATTATGTGGTTGTCTAGGGGTTCCCGGTGCAAAGCTTCTCAACTCGACCTTTAAGGTGCGCTGTTAAGGCACTCTGTCCCATTCATTTGCAGTCATTACGAATTCCCCGCAGGTTTTCCCAGCAAATGGCCTCAATTGTTGCCTTTTTAGCCACTAATTGCTCAATTAGCCGCTTGGCCCGGCCACATGACACAGCCCGGACCTGAACCGGAACCCGAACCCGTACCCGAACCTGAGCTGCACCCAGCCCGCCCTCTTTCCAGGCACCACCCCCTTCGAAAGAGCCCCAGCCCCTGTCGTCTCATAAGGCAATCATTTAATGTAGAATAAACCATCAATACCCACCTATCTCCCTGCGGCGTCTACCTGAGTGAGTGGAGTACTGTCAGGTCACATATATATATATAGTATTTATATAGTAAATGGTATATATAGTGTGTCCGCCTAATAAGTTCGTTAACAACTCTGCAAATGGTAATATTTAAGTTCGACAGCGTCTCCAATTGCCGAACCTATCATTTGGAACTGCGTGCGGCGGTCAGCGGAAGTTCCGAAAGGGTTGGGATTGGCTTCAGTTAAACGTTCAGTCCTGGTTAGTACAGTGGGCCCTGTTTTGGGGGGATAATTAGAAACATAAGATAAATTTCACATTTTACACCCTAGTACCTCAAATCGTAGCCTTCTATTCATTTTATGAGGCTGGAAATCATTAGAATATCTCTTGAGAGCATATTATATTTGGACAGGAGTTGGTATATATAAGTAAGTACCTTTTTTAATTAATATTCATTAATAACTTTTAGTTAAGTAGTTTTAGCCCGACTTAGAGAGACCGATTAATCCCTTAAAAGTATATTTCACAGAGATATGTCTCATTTTAAGACGATAGATCACGTATAAACATATAGACTTTATCTTTATCTTGATTTTTAAGCTGAAAGGATGTTTGATTTATAGATTTTTCCTATTTATTTCTTGGAAAGTAATTAATAAAAATATTTTGCTTACAACAATATAAATGTATCTATTTTAAAAATTAAATATATATTTTACTGAGAGCCCTTCTCTGTGCTTCTCATGTTTTTTACTTGGAGCCCTTCTCAGCGCTTCTCATGTTTCTTACTTGGAGCCCTTCTCTGCGCTTCTCATGTTTCTTACTTGGAGCCCTTCTCTGCGCTTCTCATGTTTCTTACTTAAAAATAATAGATAGAAATATTTTAATATTTACCATTTTCTTATATGAAAAGTAATTATTTTCTATTAAATTCATTTTATTTGAAGACTTTTCCTACTTCCCTTCTCACCCTTTCTTCACTGTATGTGAATAATGAATGTCAATTGATTTGATTACACCTTGAGATATATACATATAGCAGCTATTCCTCCAACCCTTTGCCCAAACTCCATTGTGTGTATGTAAATAATTGAGCGCGTATTTTCGGGCTGGACGTCTCTGGATCCAAATGCCATTTAATTGCGGCACGCAATCCCAGAAAGGATATTAGGGATCCTGCTAGCTGCGCCTTCATCGATGGCAGATAGTTGCATTTAATTACGACAGATTGGATCTGGATCTGGTCGGTTCTCGGTTCATTGCAGCCAACTGGCAGGAAGAGGAGACGAAGGACACGCAAGGCCGGAGGACAAAGGACGTAGGGCGCAAAATACACAAAGAGTTGAGTTGAGTTGAGAGCGGAGTTGAGAGTTCCTTAACCTCGGCGGAGGACACTTGCCGGGGCGAGCGTCAAGTATCCTTAGCCCATTACCTTGGTCCCGATGATGATTATCTGCTAGAGTTAAATTCGATACCGTCTATTAGCCTCGTTATTATCCCTTCTCTCCTTTCTGCCAGTGCCTGGGCCAGGGCCTGGGCCTGTGCCTCGTCCTTTTCCTGGCTGGTCTTTGTGCCATTTGAAGTGGTATCGTGTGTCAGGCGAATCTCCATTCATTGGGTGCTCATCATGTGGACCTGTCCCGATCCTTGGGATCCTGTCTCCCACGCTGCAATAGTAGTTGCCATTGATGGAAATGGGAGACCTCAAGGAGACCGACCACAGGAAGTGCGAGAGTGTCGAGCTATTTGTCGGCTTATCATCCATCATCCGTCATCCGCACATTAGATGATTTCAGTGCCATTCCTTGCCAATATAAGTCTTCGGTTTCACAAAACAAAAAATATAAAAAGGAATAAAAAATAAAGGAGGAAAAAACGAGGCACTCAAAAGGCTGGCAACATATGTTGGATGTGGCAGAGGCAGTAGTGGCTTTATCAGATTTCCCCGGCACAACTTGCCCGATTCTCACAATTAGCAGCCTGTTCCAGTCCTTCCAGTCCTGAATTCCAGTCCTTGGCTCTTATTTTTCCAATATCGGGTCACGCCCACTTGTCAACATTGCATTCGTGAAAAAGGAAAACAAATGAATGCTTCACAACCTAAAAAGCGGAAAGCGGAAAACGGATCAGAAATTCTCCTAGCGACACAGCTGTCTCTCTGTAAAAAAAAGTTCCGTGGCTTATAATTAATATTTTTCAAATGAAAGGTATTACAATTAGTTTTTTTTTTTTGTAGCTTACCTATTTTTTTTTTGTTTTAGGTTTTTACATGAGATACATTTTGCCTCCCGTAGGTTTGCGGTTTGACGCTGCTGTCGTGTAGCTCGTTAAGACCAAACAACAATTACTCCAACAGTCGGGAGAAGTTGGTAAAAAATATATGAGCTGTAAATAAAACAAGTGTGGTAATCATCGCATTTTAAGAAGTCGAGAATCCATAGATACCCTAACCAAGTTCCAGCGACTAAGCTGAAAAGATTTTTGATTTAGGGATTTTTCGTATTTATTTCATGGAAAGAAGTCAATTAAAATATTACGCTTACAAATCTATTTTTGAAATTGAATATATTTTACTAAGGACCCCTCTCTTCGCTTCTCATATTTCTTACTTGCATCCCTTCTCTGCGTTTCTCATACTTTTTACTGAGTGCCCTTCTCCGCGCTTCTCTTACTTATTACTTGGAGCCCTTCTCTGCGCTTCTCATACTTCTTACTTGAAGCCTTTCTCTGCGCTTCTCATAGCTTTTACGGAGAGCCCTTCTCTGCGCTTCTCATACTTTTTACTTTAAATTAATAGAAAGAAATAAAGAACATATATTTTATAATCTCTGAATGTTTCAATAATTCCACTTATTATGACCTTTATCAATAATTTTTTATATAATATTAATATATTTAGTAATAAATCAGCACGTTATGTAAACTCAACTCTCTTCTTATTATTTTCCTAAGCATATTACTAAGTATCTTTAAGATAAATGATATTCCCTAATTAACCTTATTAAGCACAAGCCTAACTCAACTCAAATCCCAGCTCTTTGCAATGAAAAAACCTCAATACCCGCTGTGCAACAGAGTGTCCTGGGAAAATGTAAATCGAAGCACACATGCCTTTCGCACCACAGCAGCAAGGACACATTGTCAATTATTCAGCAGGCTTCGATGGTTTTAACGAGGTGCCACAATAAAAAAATGTGCCACAATTGGAGGACATTTATAATTATATCGTACTCGCATTCGTTGTATTTTTCCATTTCTTTTGTCCGCTGCCCTCGGAAATTATAAATTAAATTATAGAGAGCTGCAAAAGTTTTCAGTTCCAGTTTCCCCACTCTTCTCCTGAGTCTCCTGAGAACCTGAGAACCTGAGAACCTTCGCACGTTGTCCGCCGGACACCGTACTCCCCCCCATTCCGGACTCTGTAATTCCGGAAGTGTGTGTGTTGTGTCAACAGATGTGTGGGTTCCACCGCATCGCGTGCCGATCCTCGCCAGCAGTCACTGCTCTGCTTACATAAACAGAATTGTGCAACAATTTGCCTTGCTGGACTTGTAGTTCCACTCCCAGGTCGTGGAGAATCCGGCTGCCAAAAAATCCGGAACGCCCACCTGGTTTGGAAGAGTTTATAGATTTTTTTAGAGCAAAGATGAAGGAATTCCTGGAGATATATCATTATAGTAGAATAATGTAGTATCTTAGGCTGTCTCTAAATAATTCCTAGTTACTTTCCAAGTCATCTGCCATTCGACTGTAGCTTTCTTAATCGTTTTAAGACTACATAAATGTAAGTAATATTTATTTTAGGCACAGAAAAATATTTAATTTGATATTTAATGTGTTCAAATATAAATGTCACATCATTTTATTCAATAAAGGTAATTTTTTGTGCTTTTTACTGCCTTTGAGCCACTGATTGCTCACCTCTCCTGACTTCAACTAGCTCCTCTTCCCGCACCCTTGAAAATCCTAATGAAAATCATTTGTCGAGAGCCATTCGAGCAGAATAATTTGCGACGGGGAAAAATCTGTGCGCTGACTGTCAACTATTCCGTGGTGTTTTTGCTAATTTTAAAGAAAATTTCAAACTCCAAAAATCCTGACGAGAGCTGAAAGTCGGGTAATTGAATTTGCCAGTCACTCGAAACTCCCTGCTAGTGTTAACAATGCCCTCGAGGAGCGGCGGAAGGGAACTCTGGGTGACATTTACGCAATTTGACATAATCCATTTAGCCTTCAAAACAGGAATCTTTGGGAGGGAGAGGAAGTGGCTCTACCTGGGACCTCCTTCATGACCAATGTCCTTCGGCAACCCCTTTTTTCTTGCTCCTCAGAATGCGTGTGTTTTTCCCCCCAAACTCTCCGCAAAAACTGCCAATTCATGGCAATGGCATTCTAGTCAGGCAATCGCTTCTAAGACAAGTGCTTATTAAGTTTAATGATTTAATTAGAAAATGATCAGCAATTGACGTTTTGCGTGTGCAGTGGTGGTAGTTAAATGGAATTCGATTCGTTTCGATTCGATTTGATTCGATTCGATTCGCCTTGCAATTTGCCAAAGGCCGCCGCTCAAATGTCCCCCCCAAAGTAAGCAAGTATCCGAGTATCTGAGTATCTAACAGTCCACATATGAACAATGGAGCCAGAAATAATAGTGACAAGGCTTTAGAAAACTCCTAGGAAAATACTGGAAGTCGATGCAAATAACTATAGAAAAGCTAAGATCTTTAAAAATAATTTATAACATTTTATAGAATAAGTTTCTATAAAACGTATTTAATATATTTTTTTCTGAAGAAATATTTTGCTTGCTCTTAAATATTTTCTATTAATTAATCATATATCCTCACTATCTTACTGGCTCCAACTGTGCATATACTTATGGATATATATATGGCCCCAGACTTTGGTTGGGCTTGGCTCGCTTCGATTGGGAATGAGAATTGAAATTGTTAACTCAATCGCCCCATTAATTGTTGCTGCTCACCTCAGTGAAGTTTAAAGTCTGTTTGGTTTCCATTTTCCCCCCTTTTTGGTGGAATCTCCTCAAAGGAGCCGCCTGCTCCTCGGCGTAATAGAGACTTCCAGGAAGTAGTTACCGGTCGGCAAGAAAAAAATAAATAAAATAAAAAGGAGCCACAGATTCTTCTCTACGCACAAAAGGACGTGCCATAAATTGGCCAGGCAAAAAAATAGCACAGCAAGGCAAGGGAAAAAGTTCAACACTGGCCACAGGACATTCATCGATAACAATTGACAGAAAGAAAAAAAGGAAACTCACACAGAAGTCAAAGTCCTTTTGAAGGCTTCGAGTCGATTGTTTGCCCAAGTAATTGATACGCTCACTTTTACAAGCGGACAATAACACGCATAAATGTCAACTTTACGCAACTGACAATGCGAACCCCGAGTTCGCAGTTCGGAGTTCGGAGCTCGGAGTCCGCCGTCCGGAGTTTTTGGAGTTCGGCAGTCCCCGGATTCCGGACAATGGCCGTGCGGTCGAAGTCGAGGACAACGCAGCATGCGACACAATTTATCAATTAAAGGAAATTCTCCCATTTGCCATTTTCCATTTCCCATTTAACATTACGGCATTCGGCAGTCACCGCTCCCTCTTTACCTATTTTTACACTAAGAAAAACAAGCCTTTCATGGGTTTGTGCTCTGAAAATAAAAAACAATAATCATACAAATAAATTTTCAATAATAAATATATTTTCTGTTAGTTCTTAAATAAAGTCTATACAATAAGGGACAGGATGCGATTCCTTAGCCAGTATCTTTATCATAAGAATTACTAAATGAGCACTTATAATTCCCAAGTGCGGATTTGGCTTTGGTTAAAATTATTTGTAAATGTATGTTCAACGTAAATAATAAAATTTATGGTTTTGTCATACCAAATAATAATGTTCTATACAACTAAGGTTAAAAGTGGATCCCTTAGCCAGTGTCCGTATCATAAAAAGTCCTGGATGTGCACTTATAATTCCCAAGTACAGACATAGTCACTTATTAAATTATTTAAATATATAATATGTATGCTCTAAAATGGAGTCTTTAAAATTAAAGTCAGAATTTGATTCCTTAGCCAGTATCTTTATCATAAGAATTACTAGATGTGCACTTATAATTCCCAAGTGCTGAATTGGCTTTGGCTAAAATTATTTGTAAATGTATTTCCAACGTTAATAACAAATATAATTGTTTTAATATTCTAAAAATTATTATCTGCACAACTAAGGTTAAGAGTTTATCCCTTAGCCAATACGTATCATACGAATTCCTGAATGTGCGCTTATAATTCCCAAGTACGGATTCGGAAAAGAAAAAATACAAATAAAACGTGGCAAATCCATTTTTCACAGAACAATTGTGTTATTCTTTCTTTAATTAAACTTGAACTACTTTCTCGCAGTGCACATTTTCTCACTTTCCTCGCTGTTGTGTGCGAGGCCTCCTAATTACGCGACATGCGCTGACAAATTTTCACAGTGACAACTTCCAGGGGTGCCTCAGTCCTCCTGCTTTTCCCTAATTTTCCGTAGTTCTCACTACAATGGATCAGAGGCTCGTAAATCCCCATAAACGATGATAATGGCTGTCACTTTTCGGTCGCTGGCATTTGTCTGATCGATCGCTGGCCGTATCGATGAATCGATCGGCCAGATTGCAGTTGGCATGATGCTGCATCCTCCATCCTCCATCCCGATTGCCGATCCCTATCCCTATCCCCTCTCGCCTCTGGCTAACCGCAGAAGTGTCCTGGCCAGGGGATTTCAATCAACAAAGGAGCACGCACAGCATGTGGTCCCCACATCCTGAAAGTCCTGCTGCACAAAACCCATGCAAAACAAAACAAAAAAGGAAACGGGGGGAAAAAAAACGAAACGATATGTGTACAGAGAGAGAGAGAGGCTGGGGGTAAATAAAAAAAATATAAAAAAAAAAACTTTAAATTGAAAATCGCGCCTGATGTGTTTGTGCGTTAATTTCGTCGTGTTTTGTTAAACTTTTTAATTGCTTAACAAACTTTCAGCACAATTGGCACTTATGTATAAACGCGTTTTCGGCCGACTTCCTCTGAATGCCCCGCCGCATTATGAACACTCCACTGAACCGTAGGTTCCCCTCCCTTCTTTTTATTTATTTTTTTGCCTAATTCATAATTCGATTTCAGCACGGACCGTAGAGCCGTCGACTCGCCTGAGTGGCCCAAAGTTTTGGAAACAATTTAGCTTAATTAATGTTTTCAAAATAAATAATAAATAGATTTCTTTTGAGGCATTTTTAAATGTATATTTATAGAATTTTATAGAAAGGTTTGAGTTAAGTTTTACAACAATTTAGCTTGATTAAACATTGGTGACATACTAGAAAATATATATAAGTTTTACCTAATTATCACAGAGAAATTCTCTTTTAGTTTAAAATTAATTTCTATTTAGCGTGAATTTTTTCCATATTAATCTATTAAAACTTATTTAGTTGAAGAGGAAACAAGTCCGAGGAACACAAAGGGAGCTGCAGCATAGAGGCACTTACTGTTTATAGAAAAAAATAAAATATTCCATGATCAGTGTCATATTATTTCTTTAATTTAAATTTAACAGATTCACTATAACTTAAAAAATATATATTTTATTAGCATCTTAAATAAATACTTACAGATTTCGGAAAATTTAGTTTGTATCATTTTCCGATGCCATTAATATTATAAAATATTTTTATATTACAAAATGTTAACCTATAACCTTTAATCTAATAAAAAACTCAATT
>JAEIIF010055841.1:0-25286 GCA_018874455.1 Drosophila trapezifrons
GCGTATAGTCGTCTTGCTTGCACTTACGTAAAATCCTATGGTTGCTGTCAAGCCTCTAATTAAAACTCTAATTCATGAAGTATTTAATACAGTATCATAACACCATTAGTAGAGTTAATATATATAGAATCATAAGATTCCATTGTTATTTAAATCAAAAATATGTGGTTATATTTCTAGACGAAAAATAATATAAATCAAGAGTTTTTCAGGCTTAACAAATATAGATAGTTATTTGATCAGTTGAGGGAATAAAATTACGTAACAAATTATAGCGTGAAGATAAATACTTCAATATAGGCTCCGGGCCTCCGTAACGTCTTGTTTTTCTAAACTTTACCAGGCTCTGGGCGCTGAAAGAGCCGCTAAGCGCCCGTCCCTGCTTTAATGTTTGATAGAAAGATAATGAAATAAGGAAAAACATTGTTCAAGTTGCACTATTCCACTTAATACTAGACGCAAGACCGCTACACGTCCAACTTAAGCTTTTGTCTATTAATATCTTTGCTTTTTCTGCTTCTCCCCAAAAGGATCGCCGAAGTCCACCTTGCTTAGCTCGTAATGGCTCATGTTATTGCGATGGATGGTAAGGAGGGCGCCGCTCTTGAAATTCATCCCACAGACACCGCATTTATAGGACAGAATTGGCGGCGGCTTCTTCTCAGGTATCATTTCCGGTGGCTGTTGAAGTCGACTCTCGGAAGACCGCTGCTGGCGCATCCGCTCAATGTCCTCAGCCCGTCGCTTATTCACTCGGGCGTTTACATAGGGGTCGTCAGGAACAGAGTCTTCTACGCCAGTGCCCGTGTGCCTGACCTCGTGGTGGCCCATCTGGTTGCGGTGGATGGTCAGCAGCGAGCCGCAGACAAAGCTATCACCGCACACTCCGCACTGGTACGGCCGCTCGCCCGTGTGCCGCCGCAAATGGATCTTCAGGTCGTTGGACTGCACGAAGCTCTTGTCGCACTTGTCGCAGGCATATGGACGCTGGCCGGTGTGGAGCCGCATGTGACGCGCCAGTTTGTTTTGCGAGATGAACTTCTTGGAGCAGATCGTACACTGGCTGGGTCTCTCGCCCGTGTGCTGTCTCATGTGCAGGGTCAGGTCCTGGCTGCGTGGGTAGGCCTTCTCGCACTGGGTGCACTTGTACGGATTGTCGCCGGTGTGCCGGCGTATGTGGATGGTGAGACTGGACGCTGGAAAGCTGAGGCCGCAATAGGGACAATCTCGACGCTTGGGAACCCGCCTGCGAGTCATATTGTCCTGCGTCTCTGGGCCGTAATTATCAAGCGGTGCGTCGGGGTGGAAGGCCAGCATGTGTCGCCGGAGGGTGTCCTGGCGCTTGAATGCGCGCGGACAGTGCTCGCAGGTTAGCAGGCCGGTGCCGCTGCTCTCGTTGGCCAACTCCTGGGCGGCCAAGTCAGCCGTCTTTCTGTGAGCCAGGTCAAAGTGGCGCGCGAGAGATTCGTTCTTGGCGAAGACTCGTGGACAAATGTCGCACTTGTAGTTGAAGTTTTGCGAGTGCGTCAGCCGGCTGCCCAGCCGCGAAGATCCAGCTGGCGGCAGAGTGATCTCAAGCTCATTTGGCGGCACTACCAACAGACAATCCTCCGCGTCATCCTCCTTGATGGTTATTTCCGTGTCAGAGTCCGGATCGTCTGCGGCATATTCCTGCTCATCTTCCGCATCCGATTTGGGAGCCTCCACCACCTCCTCCAGGGTCGCGTCCTGCTCCTCGTAACCAACTGGCAGAAACTCCTCCATATCAACAACCTCCTCTTGGTCAATCAGCTCCAGAACCTCCACATCGCCCTCGTCCAACTTGGCTGCCGCCGGTGCTGCCTGCTGTAGGCACACACTCTGCAGCTTCTTCTCGGCGTTCTCCACCTCCAGAATGAACTCGTATGCACTGATTAGCCGGCGGGTGCAGCTCTGGCAGAGCTGGGCTGGAAGATTCGGATCCTCGGTCATCTTCACTTTGGAAACAAACTGCAAAAGCTGCCACAGCTCCATGTTCAGCTCGTTGTACTCGATCTCGTCGCACAGGCACAGACTTGTGCTGGTCTCATCCACCTCCAGACAGACGCGACAGGTCTTAATATTAATGTTGATGTCGGTGGAGTCCATGATTTCGCATTTGATGTCGGTGGAGTCCATAATTTCGCATTTCTTCGAGTTTAAATAAAAACAATACGCCGTCAAATGTCGAGGGATCGGTAAACAGCTGACTGACAGTGTGACCGCTGCGATAACGATAAAAATAACACCTGCAAAAAAATACCATTTTAGTTGCAAGAAATACCATTGAAATACTTATGATTTAAAAAATGTATTTCCCCTTGTATTTATTTAAATAACATGACTTATTTTTAATCACTTCATTTGTCTTCTTTATTAAACAAGCTTCATTATGCAGCGTTTTCATTAACCGAGCCGAGCCCTGCCGATAATTTTTTTCTCGATACCAGTGACTGTTTCACAAACGATCACACGATCTTTTTCACAACTGACAGTCAGCTTGCCGCGCCGACACCCGCTTCAGAATTCAAACGAACGGCATTTTATTTCACAGGATCGACCGTGAATCGTGAATGCTTTTCATACAATAGCTTCTGTTTTAGCCTTGTTTTTTACCAAATTGTGTTGCGTTTCCGTTGATTTTGCTGTCGCCATGTCCCAGCAGCCCAACAATGTGCTGCGCCCTAAGGAAAATGCCCTGGAAGCGGCGGGCGCCGTCCTGAACACGCACAAGAAAACCTTGCTGCTGCCAAAGAAGGTGAGTTGATTCCTACGGGTATTCTCAAACAATCCTCCTCAAACGTTGCTTACTTAGACCTCCAGCGAGAACTCGGCACCAGGCAGCAAGCCCGTTCTGGGAGCTCATGGCTCAGGAATTAGGAGTGCTACGACAACGACGACTGGCATGCGTCAACCGACTAAACCAGGGCCAGGAACCTCCTATTCGGCAGCCCCTGCAGCTGCAGCAAAGTTCCAGCAACCGCTGGTGCCCACTGCGGCCCCACTGAGGAAGACAGCTTCGGAGTTTGTGGCTCCCGCTCCAGTGGCGCCCATCAAGAAGGCGGAAGCGGCCCCAGCACAGAAACCGAGTGCCGCCACTGCATCCAGCAGCTCGAACAGCGCTGACAAAGAGAAGGGAAAGACTGGTGGGTACACGGATGTTTCCCCATTTAATCACCAACTGTAACTACAATATTCTGCAGAAAACCAGCCACAGAAGCCCAAGAAGACTTGGGAGCTGAACAACTTCGATATTGGACGCCAGCTGGGACGCGGAAAGTTCGGGAACGTTTATCTTGCACGCGAAAAGGAATCCCAATTTGTGGTTGCCTTAAAAGTGCTGTTCAAGCGTCAGATCGGTGAGTCCAACGTGGAGCATCAGGTGCGCCGAGAGATCGAGATACAGTCGCACCTGCGGCACCCGCATATCCTACGCCTGTACGCCTACTTCCACGACGATGTGCGCATCTACTTGATCCTGGAGTTCGCACCCCAGGGCACTTTGTTCAACGCTCTGCAGGCGCAGCCGCTAAAGCGGTTTGATGAGCGCCAATCGGCCACATACATACTGGCGCTGTGCTCGGCGCTGCTTTACCTTCACGAACGGGACATCATCCACCGCGACATCAAGCCCGAGAACCTGCTGCTGGGTCACAAGGGCGTCCTGAAGATCGCCGACTTCGGGTGGTCCGTGCACGAGCCCAACTCGATGCGGATGACGCTGTGCGGCACCGTGGATTACCTGCCGCCCGAGATGGTCCAGGGCAAGCCGCACACCAAGAACGTGGACCTCTGGAGCCTGGGCGTGCTCTGCTTCGAGCTGTTGGTGGGCCATGCTCCCTTTTACTCGAAGAACTATGACGAGACGTACAAGAAGATTCTCAAGGTGGACTACAAGCTGCCCGAGCACATCTCCAAGGCGGCCGCTCACTTGATTTCCAAGCTGCTCGTCCTAAACCCACAGCACCGTTTGCCGCTTGACCAGGTGATAGTGCACCCGTGGATCCTGGCGCACACGCAGTGAACCATTATCATTTTGCTTTACCTTGAGTTATTTCCTTTTTAGTTTTGAGTTTTTAGTTCTAGATTTCGCCTCGTAATTTAATTATGGCTTCTTAAAATGTTCATTTAACCGCTACAAGAAATTAACGTTTATGCTAAATGCTTTATGTTTATTATTATTATTATTATTATCAATACCAATAAAGTTCTGCGTGTGTTTCGAATGCTAGGCGAGTTTAAGTGTGTGTACAATCTCCTGGCTTACATGGCTAATGGCCTAATCTATAGCGAAATGAGTTGAGTTTAGTTGGCATTCGAAGGCGGCGACAAAAACACAGGCAACATTGCCCAAAATGCAGTGTAGCGAGTTATTTTTATCACAGAAAACCAAGTACAAACGAAGATTGTACGGAGAGTTGGAGGAAACCGCAAGGTGGCTGCTTGAGATGCGTGAAATTTGTGATGAGGGATCAGCAAAATATATAAATGTATAAACGAGTAGGGATCCGAACCGAAAAATCTTAGTAATATGTGGATTTTCGTTCATTCAATGAACTGCCTTTGCCTACGATCCAATTTCTCTCTGCTGACGATTTGCTTCTTAAAATAAAATCATAGTGGTAGACATGAGCTTGAACTTTACTTATTAACTAATTAGGGCGTGCTCACACCCGCATAGATTTGGTTTTATAATCCCCAGTTATAGTACATATTTCCATTAGGTTTCCCATTCAGATCCATGAAATCTATGCGCGTGTGAGCATGTCCTTAACCTACAGGGGTTGGTTTTCTATTCCTTTTGCACACTTGCCGGTAGATGGTAGTCAAAAATTATGTTACCTAATGTCTAATGGCCTCGCCCCCCTTCTTGCGGGCTGCCACATTCGAGTAGTCATCTTCTGCAAGGTGACCAAAAGTTAAAAGCAAGCCACAACACTTCATTAATATAATAACTCACCATCTTGGTCCTCATCTAGGCCATCTTCTAGATGAATACCTCCCTCGGGAAACTCTTTGCCCTGGTCGGCCACAATTTCGTTGTTCAGATTGTCTGTGTCGAGCAGATGCTGCGGCTGCTTCACAGCCACATCGCCCACATCGTCATCATCGTCTCCCTCAACACCACCGCCAGCGCCGGCCGCCTCGGCCATCTGCTTGGCCGGCTCATCGGGCACGGGCCCAGGACCCGGTGCTGGCAACTCCCCATCAAAGAAGTTCTGGCCTCCGGCTGCGGGTAAATTAAAGCTAGGCTCGTTCAGCGCATCCTTGACCTCGTGGGCACCCGAATCCTCGTTTGGCTTGGGCGCAACACCTAGATTTTTGGTGTTCTCCAGGTCATTCACGGCATTCGCATAGCGATTGTTGTTCTCGTTCTTTGGCAGCTCCTCGGCAGCGGTGTCCACATCGACAGCATCGCCCTTGCCGTCCATCTTGTTGTCCTCGAAGTTGTCGGGAATGGGGGCTACGTTTTCGGGCAGCTTGCGCTCTGTCTTGGCCGGCGGCTTGGCGAGTGGCGGCATGCCGCTGCTGCTCACCTTGGGGGCCACGGAGGCGTTGGGAGCATCGCCAGCGCTCTTAACGGCCAGCTCGCCCGCCGAGGACTGAGTGCTGCTCTTGCGGGGAGCGCTCAGCGGGGAAATGGGGCCGCCGGAAAGCTGCGGCTCCTCCTGCTGCTGCTTCTCAGGCACAATCTGAAAGTTTTCAACAGAGTTTATTATCAGGCTGTGGTTGTTGCGAACGGCGAAGGTGAGCAGTGGTTCCTGCACGGGCGGCCGTTGCGCCTGATCCTTGGCCCCGCCACCATTGATCTTGATCGTGGTGTTAGTAGTTGTTTTAGTTTTAGTTTGGTTTTGGTTTGGGTTAGTTGCTAGAAGATTTACCACGCCGCCGATCCTGTAGAGGCCTTCACTCACTTGCACTTGGGCATCGAAGGACTTCTCGTTGCGCGGCTTCTCGATGCTGTGAGCCTGCTGGGAGGGACTAGAGTTCCTCGTGGTGGGTGTGAGGTCCGCCGGCTTGTTCAGCTGCTGCTGGTGGCCATGAGCAGGAGCTTCAGCTGGCTGCACCTTGGGCACATACTGGCAGTTGGATTTGAATTCGGAGATGGTGGCTTCCAAGGCGTGTATCTTATGCTCAGAGTCGCGGTGTAGCTTGTCCAGCTTATCCTAGGACCAATAAGTATGTTAAAGAGAACTTCAAGCTAGGAAAGATCACAAAGCTAACCTTCCAGGCAGCGACCTCCTGCTCCTTGCTGGCTTTGTCCTTGTGCACATCCGCCAGCAGCTTTTGCAGTTTCTGGTCAAAGGCGTTGGTGTCCTCGATGTGTTTCTTCTTGGTCTTAAGGCACTCCGCCTCCAGGTCCGAGTGCTTAAACTCCAACAGCTTGTACTTCTCCAGCTGGGCGTCGAACTTCTCCTGCAGGGCCCGCTCCGTCTCCTGCTGCTTCTGCACTGCCTCCGCCAGCTGGCCCTCGTACTTCTCCTGCAGGCTCATTTTCTCCGTGCGCAGCAAACTCATCCGCTTCTCCGCAGTCACCTTGTCGGCGGTCAGAGCTGCAAACACCACCGGAAGTAGAGTGTGAGCTGATGCAATTATCTAAGCACTGGACTCACATTGCATTTGGACGTTAAGGCCCTCCTGGAAGGCGCGGCTCTCGTCCAATTGGTGCTGGGACATTTGGTAGATGACAATCATCATGATGAGCACGATAAACATGCTCATCAGAATGCAGATGCGGACGCGTCCGGAACGCGCAAAACGAGCCGAGCTCATGTTTGCGTTTTAGTTAATAAATATAACTATTTACAACTTTTTTTGTTGAGGAATGCAATTATAGAGCAGAAAAGTTCTGGTGTTGCAAAATTCTTTTGTTGTGCTTCCGCGGCGCAAGTGTTGGAAAGCGCGATCGTCGATGAGTGCCTATTAATAGTCATTAGAGATTTCAAAATAAATTTGAGTTTATTTACCGTTATTTGAGGTATGTTTTCGAATACGAATTTCTCTCAACAAATTTCTTGAAATATGTGTATTTCACAGCTTTCTATGATTGGCTTGTGTTGTCCGAATTTCAAGGGTTAATAAGAAGTGTAGTTAATTTGTAACGACTCGAGAGATAGCTTTATAATTTGTCTAAATCAAGTCTTTAATCTGAACGATATGTATATTAAATTAATTAAAACCATTAAAATGTTAAATAGCGCTTATACTTTTAGTGGGACCAGCCTACGAAAACATTTTGCTTTCGGTATTATTCAACGGTACCGCCACGGCCACTCCAGAAAGCACCAATCGGCGAGCGGCGCGAAGAGAAATATCAATAAATAGGTTTAATTTAGTCTAAAAGCTTACGAATATTAGTTGTTTCCCGGCAGCAACTGTTAAGTTTAAAGTAAACAAGTCAATTAACTGGTCGGCGCACAAAATAATCAATTGTTGCAGTGTGAGTTGGAACGCGCTTGTGGTTGAGGGGCGAAGATTCTCAAGGGGGCGTGAAAGAGGAATTTATTTAAACATTTAATGGACCGAGAGAGAGACACACATGCAAACGTGTGCGTATCAGAAGAGTGCGGCGGCAATCAATTCAATTTAATAAAGGTGCTCGAGAATTGTGATAAACACGACAAATTACGTAAAGTTTCGTACAAGTGGTTGTTGCTGGTCCTGCTGCCCAAGCCGAGAGTGTCCCAATAACAGTTATCACAAATCGAAGCGGTGTCTCACCTGTCCGAAAGGTAACACGCGGCGGCGGCGGCAAGTGTACTGTAAAAAAAAAAAAATACTCGCAATAAACCGTCACTGTCGAGCGAGCCCCTCGACCCGAATTCGCCGATTCGGGCAATAATCAATAACTTGCTTCGACACGGCAACAACACTTTGCCGTCTTTACCTTTGAAACCGCAATCTTTTAAATGGCTTAGCTATATACTCCTTTTATCGCCACAAGAAAGTTTATAACTTGTGTGTGGCCAACTTCCTTCATCAACCTGATATCTTTCGACTTAAATTATACCTCCAAATTAAAGTGGAAAGATAACGAATAGAGTCGCTGCTCTTATCTGCTGCGCAATGCTACGAAAACCCGTTATTCGGCCTTGCCAGTTGAGCGGTTTTAAGGTGGTTATTACACTTCTTCTTTGCGTTAAAACAGAGATTTAATATCTGATTAAACTTATTAATATGCTGGCCACATTTCATATCAGAATACGTAAGAATTTTAAAGTCTTTAACACAAATTAATTCAAATTAGGTTATGGTATATTGTTTGGGGTTCCGTTCCTTATTATTTGCTAAAAGTTATTAAAAAACCTTGACTATTTTCATTATTTTGCTCTTTTTAATGCCTACAAATGATCCTCAATCACAAGTTTTATCTTCCAAACGCTTATCTGTAGAATATCCATAAATACAATAGGTACTTATATATTTATGTGGCCCGGGGCACTTCGTCTCGTTCTAATTGAATACCTTTAGATAAACATCAGAGATAGTTCATACTTTAATATTATCTATCAATGTTAGTAAGTAAACAGCTTATTTTTAGTCAATTTCTTTCAAAGGTATTTGCTCCCTCGCATAAAGTGTAATACTACCTTAAAATCCCACCGAAAATCTGACCAACTGTTTCGTTTTTAGCACTTCAGTGTAATAGTGCTAACGAAGCATTTGTTTAATATTTATTCACGAATGCAGGCTAATGGCACCCCATTGATATGCTGCTAATCTCCGTGGGGCCCGAGAGACTGAGCATGTCAATAAACTTTGGCCCGTGCCTCCTCCCTCGCTTATCACGCTGTTCATTATAAGTACATTATTCCGCGTCCTATCAGTACATAATTATTTATTGTTCAATTGGGGTAACTAACAACAGTGGTGTTGCTTATTTATGGATATTTTTCATTTGAAACAAACCAGTTCGCACCAATTCTTCGCTCACAAACACATTGTATAAGTATCTTAAATGACTGTGTGTGTATATTCCGCAGAATGTCGAGCAACAAGATCCACAAACAGCCGCTAGAGCAGCCACAGCAACAGCAATTCGCGTAAGTTATCAATAAACATATTAATTAGCCTGCGAAATGTAATCACATAAACAAACAATTGCCTATTTGTGTTAACAATAATATTTTTTGCAAGGCTGAACAAAAAACTCAGTTGTCTCTAATTTCTGACAAATAATACAAATTAATTTTGATTTTTCGGTAGCTCACAGGCAACAAAAAAATAATAAAAATCTTAAATAAGGTTTAAAAACAGGTTCTATTACGAATAGTAGTAGTGCCAAAAAGTTTACAGCATTAAATACATTTGTTATTGCTTAAGAGAGCTTTTTATTTACAACTCTAGACTTCAGAATTCATCATTTACTCAGCTAGTTGCTGTAAGTTGTATAATACTTGTAATATACTAATAATTCCTAACATATATACTTAGGCTTATTATCATAAATATTATCTTTAGTGTGTTCAAATATTGGATGATAAACATTGCATCGCGGGGCTTGTTCTGATAATCTGCGCGTACTTATCATGCATCAGGGTTAGTGAACTTACCAGAGCAGCATTTTCCCAGTTACCGAAGGCAGACTGTATTTGTATTTATATATTGTATCATCCATTGTTGACGACTCGTCACATGAACAGACTTTTATACACATTTAATTTTGAAGTGTGGCCTTCAGTCAGCCAGCCAACAGACAATTTGGCACTGCTTTCGGTCCGTTCCCCCATCGAGCTCCTCCTCCTCCTTTTTCAATTCAATAAATTTAGGACAAAACCACAGAAAGGGACGGAGCGATACTATGACATAATATGATTGCATTTTGCACTTTGTTTTTGCTTCTCTCTCGCAGATATATTCTGTTTTCTGGCAATTGCAAACCAAAAATAGCGCAAGCTAAGTCTAGATATATCCGATCCTATATACAATGCGATGATGATGTTGGCAGACATCCCAAAAAATTTCTTGCATATTAATCGGCGGCAACCCATTTGACCTTTCTGCTGCTCCTTCGGTTGATAGTCCAATTATTGCGGAACCTAAAGAACGGCGATGTGGGCCAAGTTCAGAGCCAATATGGGGCTTTGTTTACATTTTATTGTTGTTGCGCCGCTTCACATGCAAAGCGAATGCAAAAAGTTAACGCAGGGCAAATATTTGTCAATTAGCCAAGGCACAAATCACAGGCCGACTAATCAATGCTCTGTAAACATTTTCCCTGACTTCCTAGAAAAAAAAAATGTATTGGATAGGCAAAATAATACAGAATTTAAAACTTTAGGGTTTTATAAATATTAAAGGGTGCCAGTGATATCGCTTTAAATTTATAATCAATTGAAATGCTGTTAATACAGGATTTTAGCAGGGCGTAATATTTTGAAGCATACTTTTGGGCATAGTTTGAAGAGATTTTAAATCTACAAAGTTTTTTTTTGCAACCCTGATAGCCTACCAATTTGTTTCAGGCGTATTTAACATTTTAAAATATAGTAAAAGGATTTTTTGATCAAATCTATGAAAGAATTTGTGATATTTTATAGAACACAGGCATATTGTATTTAATTAAAGTAATATATAGATAAATAGTATTCGTTTTGTGTGCTTTCAGACTGCTGCCAAAAATCATTAACGGTGGCATAGCCGGCATCATTGGTGTAACATGTGTTTTTCCTCTGGATCTGGTAAAGACGAGGCTGCAGAACCAGCAAATCGGACCCAATGGCGAACGCATGTACAACAGCATGTAAGTAATAAAGATTTCTTTTTTTTCATTGCCTCTATTAAAATGGAGAAGGAATAAGTAAAAACCCCTTCTTTTCTTTACTTTCAAATGCAGGTTCGATTGCTTCCGCAAGACGTACGCCGCCGAGGGATACTTTGGCATGTACCGCGGGTCTGGCGTGAACATCCTGCTGATAACTCCTGAAAAGGCCATCAAGTTAACTGCCAACGACTACTTCCGCCACAAGCTGACCACCAAGGATGGCAAGCTGCCCTTGACGAGTCAAATGGTTGCCGGCGGTCTGGCCGGTGCATTCCAGATAATTGTTACCACGCCCATGGAACTGCTCAAGATCCAGATGCAGGACGCTGGCCGGGTAGCGGCAGCGGCCAAACTTGCCGGAAAGACGGTGGAGAAGGTGTCGGCCACCCAGCTGGCCACGCAGCTGCTGCGGGAAAAGGGCATCTTCGGGCTGTACAAGGGAATCGGAGCCACAGGATTGCGGGATGTCACCTTCTCTGTCATTTACTTCCCGCTGTTCGCCACGCTCAATGATCTGGGACCACGACGCAATGATGGCTCTGGCGAGGCGGTATTCTGGTGAGATATACTTGTATTTTTTCGCTTTAAGTTTGATTGTAATATGTATTGTCTCCCCCCTGCAGGTGCTCCTTCCTGGCGGGCTTGGCTGCGGGTTCCACCGCTGCCCTGGCTGTTAATCCCTTCGATGTGGTCAAGACGCGCCTGCAGGCGATTAAGAAGGCCGACGGCGAGAAGGAGTTCAAGGGCATATCCGATTGCATCACGTGAGTGTTAAAATGTATATTTGGTCGCACTTTTCGTAATCTTTGATTAATCTTCCAGCAAGACGTTGAAGCATGAGGGTCCCACGGCCTTCTTCAAGGGAGGTTTGTGCCGAATGATTGTGATTGCTCCCTTGTTTGGCATTGCTCAGACGGTCTATTATTTGGGCGTGGCCGAGGGTCTGTTGGGTGTGGAAAAGAAGTAAAGCGAAAGGGATACACTCCCACAAACGCGGATTGATAAGACAAAAGCATTTTAAGTCTACTCTCTAAATGTTGAATGTGTATATCGTGTTTAAATGTTGTTAAAGCTGTCCATGAATGTAATTGTAAAGTCTCTGTAGTAAGCACGCGTAATCGAGTCGAGTCAGCCATTAAAGGTACCATATGCAGTTGTTAAAGTTCCTCCCAGTCCCATTAACCCATTCAATATATATATAAACGTGGGGATATATCAAAGACAGACCACGGCAGAAGACAACCAACTGATGCTCCCAAATGACAATAAGATGTTACAAGACCCATGCTTATATTACGTGTATATTTTGTTTGATAGTGTAATTTATACCTGTTGTTGTGTTTGGGCACTCTCTCTTCCTTAGCGGAGCGATCCGCAGCTAACCACGAACGTTTTGCCTCAAATTGTATTAATATGCATTTTCCTTTGCTGCCAGGCGAAAGTTTAACTTTTAGTAGCATCGAAGAACATGACTAGAGCAATTGTTTACTTTACGAAAAACGTCAGACATGAACAAACGAAATATATAAATACATAAATAACAAAACAAACATGACTATGTTTTAAATAAATTATGTTAAATTGGCGGAGATCATGGGCCAGACTAAACAGAAGAAGCCTGCACAATTTAAGTAAGATTAGGTACAGCCTATATCTGGTTTTTATGCTGCCATTGTTGCAGTTTCTTGCCCAAGATCATCAATGGAGGTATTGCTGGCATCCTAGGCGTCAGTTGTGTCTATCCCCTGGATCTAGTCAAGACTCGATTGCAGAATCAGCCGATTGGACCCAGTGGCGAGCGCATGTACTCCAGTATGTGAGTGTGAACTAAGCGAGGATTTTCGATATTACTAAAGAGGACTCCCATCTCTACAGCGCCGATTGCTTCCGGAAGACGATCGCGAGCGAGGGATTCCTTGGCCTGTACCGCGGCGCGGCGGTCAACATATTGCTGGTTGCTCCCGAAAAGTCCATCAAACTGGTGGCCAACGACTTCTTTCGCTACCAGCTGGCCACCAACGAGGAGGTTCTTCCGCTACCGCGGGCAGGACTAGCTGGCGGCTTGGCCGGTCTGTGTCAGATCGTGGTCACCACGCCAATGGAGCTGCTTAAGATTCAGGTACAGGACGCCGGTCGGGTAGCCGCAGCCGCTCGAGCAAAAGGGGAAGAGGTGAAGCAAATAACAGCCCTGGGCCTGACCAAGCAACTCCTGCGGGAACGTGGCTTCTTCGGACTGTACAAGGGCGTGCGTGCGTGCGCAATCCGAGATTTCACTTTCTCGGGGATCTACTTCCCGCTCATGACCGCCATCAACAACCGTGGGCCTCGAAAGACGGATGGATCCAGCGAAGCGGTCTTCTACTGGTCCCTGTTGGCCGGTCTTGGTGCCGGGATGACGGCTGCCTTCATAGCCACGCCCTTGGACGTCATAAAGACCCGCCTGCAGGCCTCCGACCGCCAGGTTTACGACGGCATCACCGACTGTGTACGAAAGACACTGAAGCACGAGGGTGTACGGGCATTCTTTAAGGGCGGTCTCTGTCGGATGATGGTGCTAGCCCCGTTGCTTGGGATCGCCCAAATGTTTTATTTCCTCGGCGTAGTGGAGTCAATTTTGGGTATCGAGAAGGAAAAATCGGTTTAGGAGGCTGGTAAGCTTCCTTCCTATGTCAAGAGAGTTAAGGCAACGTATGCTATGGTGTATTTGCTTATTGAATCTATAAAATTAAACGTTTACAATTGATAAGTAATTTTTTGTTAATTATCCCAGGGTTGATCTGCCATCACATTTCTCATATCTTCCACAAGAAAGTTTGGTATCAGAAATGCTGCTGCGACAAAGGGTTAAAAGTTTAACATTCAGTAGCATCAAAGAACATGCCAAGTGCCATTGTTTACTTTACGAAAAACGTCAGATATAAACAAACAAAATATATAAATACATAAAAAACAAAACAAATATGACTATGTTTTAAATATATTAAATTGAATTGGCGGAGATCATGGGCCTGAGTGAACAGAAGAAGCCTGCACAATTTAGGTAAGATGATGTAAAGCCTATATCTTGTTTTTATGCCGCCATTGTTGCAGTTTCTTGCCCAAGATCTTCAATGGAGGTATTGCTGGCATTATCGGCGTCAGTTGTGTCTATCCCATGGATCTGGTCAAGACTCGATTGCAGAATCAGCCGATTGGACCCAATGGCGAGCGCATGTACACCAGTATGTAAGTGCCCGGAATTGGACAAGGTTTTTCGGTATTATTATAGGAAAGTTTCACCCCTACAGCGCCGACTGCTTCCGGAAGACGATCGCGAGCGACGGATTCCTTGGCCTGTACCGAGGCGCCGCGGTCAACATATTGCTGATTGCTCCCGAAAAGTCCATCAAACTGGTGGCCAACGACTACTTTCGCTACAAGCTGGCCAGCAAAGAAAAAGTTCTTACGCTACCGCGGGCAGGACTAGCTGGCGGCTTGGCCGGTCTTTGCCAGATCGTGGTCACCACGCCAATGGAGCTGCTTAAGATCCAGGTACAGGACGCCGGGCGGGTAGCCGCAGCCGCACGAGCAAGAGGGGAAGAGGTAAAGCAAGTAACAGCCCTGGGCCTGACCAAGAAACTCCTGCGGGAGCATGGTTTCTTCGGACTGTACAAGGGCGTGCGTGCGTGCGCACTCCGAGATTGCACTTTCTCAGGAACCTACTTCCCGCTAATGAACGCCATCAACAACCGAGGGCCGCGAAAGACGGATGGATCTAGTGAAGCGGTCGCCTATTGGTCCCTGTTGGCCGGTCTTGGGGGCGCGATGACGTCTGCCTTCATAGCCACGCCGTTCGACGTCATAAAGACCCGACTGCAGGCCTCCGACCGCAAGGTCTACGACGGTATCATCGATTGTGCACAAAAGACACTGAAGCACGAGGGGGTTCGGGCATTCTTTAAGGGCGGTCTCTGTCGGATGATGGTGATGGCCCCGTTGCTTGGGATCGCCCAAATGTTTTATTTCCTCGGCGTAGCGGAGTCAATTTTGGGTATCGAGAAGGAAAAATCGGTATAGGAGGCGGTAAGCTTCCGTTTTCCAACGTTTTATACTTTTGCAACTTTCGGACAGTGCCTTCCTATGACAAGAGAGTTAAGACAACATATGCTATGGTGTATTTGCTTATTGAATCTACAAAATTAAACGTTTACAATCGATAAGTAATTTTTATGAATCAGCCCAGGGTTGATCTGCCAGCCCATCTCTCATATCACATTCCACCGCCGCGACGGTTGTCAGTTCTCCTTCGCCTCCGGCTGTCTGTCAGCTTTCTCAGATCACATCCGCTGGGCGGCTGTTGGGAGCGGCTGCGTTGTCGGCACTCAAGTCCACGTAGCGAGCGCGCTGCCAGCGAGCCACTGCAGCTCGATACCAGTCCAGGAATAGGGCCTGACGGTACAAGACAATGCCCATTTGCAGGATGAGGAAACCCATAATGGTTATTATGTTGATGTACTCCCACTCCATGACGATTACAAACACCCAGATAAAGTAGACGCGCAGACCGTCGGCCAGCAGGCGGTTGGCGCTGGAAGAGTACATGGCAATGAAGAGGCCAGCGAAGTTGTACAGGGCACACGAGACGGTGAACCCGATCAGGGACATGATCAATGCAGGATTGCCTTGCAGACCCGCCCACAGATCGCTCCAGTCATCAAAAACCGCACGCGAGCTCTCGTTGAAGGGATTCATGGTGGGCACGAAGTGCAGGCAGATGGCCAGTAGCGAGGTGATGATCAAACCAAAGATGCCCTGCCAGCCGGCGGCTTGTAGCGGCGCCACATTGGATGTCTTCATCTGCTTCTCCTCGTAGACGTACTGCAGGGCGTGCAGAATCTCGGCAATGATGATAAGCAAGTCTCCGGTCAGGATAGACTTGTTGTCCGTATGCGGCAGAGTAACAATATCGTAGCTAACGCGCTGAACGTCCAGGCAGACGATGTCCAAGAGGCCGCACGAGATGGTAAAGATAGCCAGCCAGTGGCGGGAGCTAAGAGTATGATTCAGGAACATGGTGCTGAATATGCCCACGAAGATGAGAGCAGCGCCTGCGGAGAAGATGAGTCAGCAAAAGTGAGCCAAGATAAGAGACACAGACGGCGACTGATAGACGCACCTCTTATCATCTGGAAGCTGGTCGCGTAAGTCAAGTACAGGCCGGTAAACAGAAGAATGGAAGCCACCACATCAAGCACGGTTGGCAGGAGCATGCTCAGGGGACTAAACTCGCCGCTACCCTGCGCCAGAATGCTGTCCAGCTCGGTGCTCGGCTGTGGTAGTGGATGCAATTAGATTAGGCCAGAGTCAAGGCTTGGTCAGCACTTACCCCGCGGCGGCTGGAGATCAGGCGGATTAGCTTAAAGACCAGAAAGCACAGAAACTCGCCCAGGAACATGAGCAGAGTGAAGACCACCGGATGCTGGAAGCCGTGCAGCTGGCCATCGCTGCCAATTACTAGCTGCTGATTAGCCCACCTGAAGACAAATGGACAATTGTTCAGATTGCATTTCCAAGGAAAATGCACATATTCCGGACTTACTTCACCACCAGGACGTTGAAGGTGCCGCTGAGCACGAAGACCAGCGACAGAAAAACACGGTGATCCATTCTGCAGCGGGAATTTCCTCTTTTTTTGACGAGCAGCCGTTTGCTTAATTCGATTTACAAATAATGACGTTCTTTGTGCAATTCACAAAATTTGTGACTGCGCAGTGCAAAGTTTAGGAGCGATCCGGCCAGACTGACAGTTGCACGCCCTTCCAGGGGTCAGTATAGTGAATTTCAGGTACTTTCCGCTCTTTCCAAGGTCAAACATACACTAAACTAACAATTATTTTGGGACAAATACAAGTTTTATTAAGTTTTTCCTTGTTCTTTTTCGTTACTTTTCTGGTTTTGCAAATGTAGTGTGACCTTGAGTGTGGCTTTGCAATATACCGAAATTTACTGGCTGAAATATACTGAAAAATGAAAGATGCTGGTCATACCATTCTGACATTTATTAATTTTTAAATAAATTTCGGGCTTGGCGCAGCTTTTGTCTTGTTAACTTATACACGTATTATGTTGTTTTAAAAAATACAAACCAGATATAAAAGTTATTTGCATAATTAAATTAAAAGCTTAAATATTTCAGTACAACTCTGTTTTGTTTAAGATTTTTATTAAACTCAAAACTTAAAAAATATCACAGGAAATGAAAAACCATTTAAATGAAAATACATGAAGTGGTGTTAGTGCATTCGCCGCTCAATTGCCATTAATTCGCCTGCGTTGGCGCTTCCGTTGCATTCTGAGCGATATTCCTGTGAATAATTCAGGGAATTGATATAGAACACAAATATGTTGCAGGATAGTTAAGGAATATGCAAACAATAAATACAAATGCCAAACAAAAAAGCGGGTCCTGTCGTCTCACCTGTACTCTGGAGTGTTTTTCAAGTGTTGTGATTGTGTTTTTGGGTATCGAATCTTGTTTGTGTCGTGCAGAGTGCAGTGAGGTGTTCCTAGAGCTCGTCGCGGGAATGGCCCGAGGAGGGCAGCTCCACCTCCTCGACGGAGCCCAGGTGTATGGTTCTATTTGGCCTGCTGAACTTTGGTATGTACTCGACCGTGTCGCTGTTGCTAACCACCGAGTTGTGTAGATGTTCCGTGGGTGCCGCGGGATCGGGACTAGTGAGTGTGATTTTGGAGCCAGTGGCCACTCTGTGGAATGTATGCAGTTGGGTTTGTGTGGAACTGTGAGTTTTTACTATGATTATGCGGTCAAAAAATTATAGTTTTTCTATTTATTATATGTAGCGGCGTGCAGTCTGTCTAAATATTGTAATCTTTAATCAAATGATAGTGTTTTTCAATGAATCTGATTGGTATATGGTATAAGGTAATTGAAAAGTCCAGAATTTGATAATTATTTGAAATGTTTCCGGTAATACTATATCTAAATCGGTTCTTTAGCGAATTTGCCTTGAGAGGCTTTTAAAAAGAGTAAGTCCTTTGGAATAAGTACTAACATATTGTAAACCACTGTGACTGAGTTCGAAATTCGCTTTTCTCCGCATATGAATTATAATTGGTTTAAGTACTTTCGAGATTCTAGTTTTCAAAACCCACTATTTTGACCGCACCTGTGGATTGTGTTCCCCATTTGTATTATTTAACGTTAGTATAGCGCTCTACCAGGCTGGATTTTAGTCTTTAGGGGGAGAAATAAATAAACAGGCTCATCTCTCTTGTACCTTATGTACAGCTATTGGAGGTGCTGGTAGTCGAAGAGGGAAGAACTGAGAGTGGTTGGAGGGTTCTATTGACGCTGGCGGGCTCCACCGCGTGCTCCGCGCAACTTTTGCGGGTTTCTATTGCAGATCAGAGGGTAATCAGGAGCTCCAAACTCAGTGCCACCACCTTACCTGTCCCTGGCCTGCATGCTGGCCTCCACATCCAGGCTGCGCGGTTGCCGGAAGTCACACTCCAGCGAGAAGGCCGAGTCCCCGGGCGTGATCAGCTCCGGATCGTTCTGGATCACCACGATGTTGGTATACAGGTCTCCCTCCCTTAAAGTCTGGCACTGGTCCAACTGGAAGTTCATCTCCAAGGAGCGAGCTCCCTGGTTGGCAGTGGGCTTCATGAAGCACGGCGCCGTCTGCTTGTAGAAGCTGCCACGCGTGTACATCACGCCCGTGAAGGGCTTCTCCGTCTCCAGCACCACGTTCATCGAGTCGGCGCCACACTTGAGGTTCACCTTTTGTATGCCCTGGTCGCTGCCCTCGATCTTAAAGGTGTCCGAAAGGTCTTGTTCCCAGATTTCTGTAACAGAGTAAACAAATTACTTGGGTGACATTTAACCAAAATTAAGTGACCGTTTCCGATGGGCTATTAAACGCATTTTAAGTGAGTTTCCAATGAGATCTTAGAGAGGTTTTACGCTGATCATTTTACGGCTTAGGTAAAGATGGAAAAGTAAATTCCAGATGAATAATTGGTAAACTATTTAGGGTTTCCTTAAATTGAACTATATCTTTGAATGCCTGAAAGATTTATATTTGTAAATTTTTAGGTAAGACCAAGCCTAAATTTTTTAAACTGAAACTGTCTTAGCTGGAACTTTTTTCTCTTCAAAATTATTTCTCAATGCTTTGTAAAATTTCCAATTTATTCACATTTTTCCAAGCTCTGCTGTTTTTCCACCGCAAGAATCCCTTCTATCTTTTTTTTTATACCATTAACCGAATTTTAGCTTTCTTTCTATAGAAATAACCGTTACCTTTACATGGGCCTAATCTGTGGTCTCCAGAGTCTAGAGTCTAGACCCATCGAACCACAACAAACGAGAGTTCACTCATCTTTAGGAAGTCGCCGGCATAACTGAGCTTCCACAACCGGTTTCGGTTTATTTTGGCCCGACTAGAACAGAACACCAAGCAGAAGAACCCGCAGCACTTGGCATTGAAAATTTCTCCGAGTCTCCGCCCAATCCGGATGAATCAGTTGCACTTGCCTTTTCCCGAGAGTTCCTCTTACCTTGGTTCTGCTGACGCTGCTGCTGCTGGTGCTTGTTGGCCGACACGTAGACCAGGAAGGCCATTAAGAGGAGAATGCCATTCTGTAATCCCGACATGGTGCACTCTGCAGTATTACTCAACACAAATTGTAGATTAAGAAGCCGCGATTCTCTGGATTCCGACCACGTCTGAACAGCTGCTTGCCAAGATTCGAACTGACGAAGCGACTGCGGCTGCGCGGCGCATATAAGCGCGGCTCGAAAGCTCAGAGAAAGAGATGGCCAGCTGGCGAAACGAAAGAGACGGCCTAAGAGAAGGAAGGCGGGGCGGCGAGCTCTCCAGAGAAAGAGAGGGAGTGAGAATCTGGTCAATAGCAGAGCATAAAAATATTTAATTGTACTGCACTCGTGATAAGACGAAAATTTATTGGCATTGGCAGGCGAAAAAACCAAATAAAAACAGGCGAAGACTGGTATGGTGCAACGAAGCATTAGATACCCTTTAATTTGTATTTAAGGTCTTGGAAATATGATTTAGTAATATCATATTATTTTATTATTTATATTAACTAAAAAGTTTAACAATACAATCTAAAATACAGTTAAAAATATTTTATTGGTAAGTCATTTTAATGTTCATAATGTTAAAAGCTCATCTCTTACTCGTTAATAATTATAAATCATATACATTTCAATAAAATAAATATTTGTCAGAAGAATTAGGTTTTTAATAGATTTCCAACTTAAAAGTTGGTAGATTATCGATTAACATCGAGAGTATAAGCAGCCCTCGAACCACTTGGGAATTATATCGAATTTGAAGGAGCTGAGACTTCTACGTGGAATAAGATCACTTTTGTTTGTTCAAACTTAAACATAAAAACATATTTTTTTAAAGGAGTTAACTACAAGACATAACACCTTCTGACAGGGTATGGAAACATTATTTAAAAGCGTCAGTTTAAGGAAAACAAAATGCGGCATTTCGGTCCAAAGACATTTCCGCTTTTCGCGTGTGGCATGTGGATTTCTGCTCTGTGCATTCGTTTCGCATTTTTAGCGCTGCATTCAACCAATCGTTTTTTTTTTTAAGTTTTTTTTTTTTTGCTGCCGTTCATTATTCAAAATGTTATTAAACTTCCCCGTTTTTTTTTTGCGACTCTCGCTTCGTTCTCCTTCATGCAACAAATTTAATAATTTTCCTTGCGGTTTTTTGTTTGCTTTCCCGCCTGCCTTTGTGTCTCTATTTACATCTTTTGTTTTTTCGTTTATTGCGTTAATTAAAGCGTAATTAGTTAGCGATGCGGGCCTGGCCATGCCTAGCGAAAGGTGGAAGTGGCCAAAAAAACCAATGCACTTACCCCGAAAGCTCCGTGGAAACTCAGCTGGACATGATGAAGTTGTTATGGCTATCCAAAAATAGCGATTATCCAAAAATAGCGATTTCCATCGCTGGCTTAGCTCTTTTTGTGGATTTTCGAGACTGTGTAATAATTATATTACTACTTTTTGTATTGTTTCGTATTAATAATAGGCAGTATTCATTTCGAGGTTAATTTATTAATTTAGTAGCAATAATGCTTTTGCTCAGATGTATTTATTAGCTGAAAACTGGGGCTAATGGAAACTTCAGCCATTTATGGACTATGCTTATATATTTTTAAATTTAATCACTAAACAAAGAACGTAACTTACCTTTCCTATAATTTATGTCACATTTTTCTCAAGTGCTCTTCCTTATCGATTATTACTTTTGTTATTTTCTATCTGCAATTGATTAGGTCTCTTTATCAGCTTCCTTTTTCGAAAGTGAGCTATCTCAAGTTCATTTCTAGGGCACTATAAATCCATCTTCAGAGGTCCCACAGGTTAAAGGAAAGACAAACTATTTTCAAGAGAAAAATCTTTATTTTTTGACTATATAATATATGAATAATTCCTTTTTAATATAAGGATATGCTCCACGATTACTTCTTCTCGATGGCTGCCCAGTATCGCTTCAGTTCGTTGCCCTCCCAATTGAAAGGTTTGGTCAAAACACTGCAAATACGATATTTACATAATACCTTTTAGTAATAGCGAGGATCGTGAAAATTAGCCAAGAGATGGAGCTGGGGGAAAATGGGGGAAAATCGCCGTACACACGAAGCGCAGCAGGAGGGAATGCGAAGGCGAATGGGAACGAAAGACAGTGGAGAGACCAACCAACAAGTTCAACCACCAGCAGAGGGAAGTGGCCAGTAATCGGCAGGCGGCGGACGGACGGTGGAAGAGGTAGTCTGGAGGTGCCTACTGCACCGATGGCCAAGATTGACAATGATCATGCACACATAGTTGTACGTATGGATGGACGGCCGGACGGACGAGGAGTGGACCCCCAACCGCAGGAAAGTGGATGTGATGTAATGGTAACATTGTATCCGAGTTGCACAATTTTCGCTGTGCCGCTTTTTGGCCAACTTCCGAGATTGCACACACTCACCTTTCTCCCAGATACCGCAGCACTTCCTGCTCCTTATCGCTAAGTCCCAGCTCGGCGGCCTCCAAATTGATCCGCAGCAGCTGGCGCGTCTGCATGCCGGTGAGGAAGGTGCTCACCTCCGGTAATCCGCTCATTGTGTGGTACATGGCCAGCTTACCCAGCTCCACACCTCGCTCCCGGCACACCTCGGACGCCTGGCGGGCGATGGCCTTCTGCTCATCGCTGGCTGGATGCCATGGCTGGGGTCCCGCGTTGGTCAGCAGTCCGAGGGCGTGGGCCGCGGCACAGACGACACCCAGGTTCTGGGACTTGAAGAAGTCCAGGTGCTCCAGAAGCGTGTCATCGGTCAAGGTGTAACGGGCATAGGTGAGAACGGTCTGCCATATTTAAGAAAAATATGGAAAAAATAATATTTCTAAAATATTTCTTAGCTTTAAATAATATTTACATCGAATCTTCCTGCCGCTCGGGTGAGACACTCCTTGAGCACCGAAATCGGATAGGCGGACACGCCAATGAATCGTGCCTTGCCCTCCTTGACCAGCTGCTCCAGTGTGGGCAGCGTCTCGTTGATGACAATGTCCAAGTTCTTGGCGAACTCGATGTCGTGTATCTGGATGACATCCACATAGTCCAGACCCAAGAGCTTCAGACTCTTCTCTACGCTCTCGCGGGTCTTTTTGGCACTGAAATCGAACATGTGCTCATAATCTAGCTCATACCGGGCTACCTTGGTGGCGATGTAGTAGGATTCCCGGGGCACATCCTTAAGAGCCTGCCCGAGCACCTCCTCGGAACGACCCTGGCCGTACCAGGGAGCAGTGTCGATGTAGTTGATGCCCGATTTCAGAGCTTCATGCACGGTCTTGATACCCTCTTCTAAATCAAAGCTGTAGAGAAATAAAGGGGCTTAACTTTTGAACCTTTATTTGTAGCTAAAAAGCATTTATATAGAAGGTCTAATACCTATAATATTTCAGTATTACTAGCTTAACTATATTGATATAAATTGCTATTATATACACGCTAGATTCCATCAGTAATTATAGCAGAAATAGTGAAAGTAACACGTTAATAATTATTAATTATAATTAAAATAGAAATACCTATCGTTGAGATTATTTATGCATTTTTATATCTCGAATTCAAATTGCTGGAAATATTTTTTTTCAGCGTTGGTCAGAGCAGTAATTTAATTTAAGAGCAGAAGGAACACTTCTTGATTCTCTTACCCGTAGTTGGCGCAGAGGGCACCGCCTCCGAACGAGACTTTCGAGACTTCCAGGCCGGTCTTTCCCAACTTGCGGTATTCCGTGCGACGCACCTTCTCCTCGTCATGGAAACCCTTCACGTAAGTAGCCGGCAATGTTCCAGACATTTTCAACAATCTCGATCTGTTTTGCACCCGGTTGAAACTCAATCAACTGTCAGAGAAGTACTGGCTACAGATTGGCATATATTTAGCTTATATTCGGTAGATCAGAGAACGCCTCTTTATCAGCGAGTCGGGAAGAGCGAGCACAGCTGTGCACAGGGGCGGATTCAAAGTGCTTCATACAGGTGTTGGAATACTATATTGAGTAATATGTATTAAGTAGTTCAACGAATACATCAGGTTTTATAAGTTATTTATAATCTGTAATCTGTTAATAAACTTATCAAAGGAAAAGAACAGGAGAAACAACAGCTAGAGTATTATTGAAGAGCGTTACTTGGAAAGAATTCGGTACTCTCTTGGAGCTTTTATTCTCTTTTATTTTATCAAATAGCTCTCTCCTTCTACCAGTACAAACAAATGCAATTTAACAAGTAAATTAAGCCGGTTGTGGCTCAAGTGTTTGTGTCAACAAAAAATTCCTATAAATATAAATAAAGCACTAAATACTATATACGTTATTACTAAAGGTGTATGTGTGTGATTGCGTTTATAAGTAAATGAAAATTTAAATAAACATTGAAAGCTAATCAATCTGCAACTGTGAGCTTATCTTGAAATTGATAATAATAGTGCAAATATGTAATATAAACGACACGCTTTGCCAAACCGATCAATAAAATTCTTTTTCAGGATTTGGTTTCGATGAAATTGATTTATTTCTACATATATTTTTGTAAGACTGTAACTTAATCTAGCTTTGCTTCCCTGACAGTTAATGTGAGAAAGCGACTTGATTGGTATTAATATGTTATTTAATCCATTAATTTATTTATAAGATGAACAAGCTTTGCAAAATCCGATCTTCCTGCTTCTTTCGATGGTTTCCACTAAGCGACCAATCAGTTGAACATATTAACCGTGGATAGAGTGGAGCCCCAGCTGTAGGATTTGGTGAAAACGCTGCAACAGAAAGACAGAAATAGAGATACATGTAGAGATTCATAGGCTTGGCTGGAGATTGGACTGAACTGGACTGGATCGAGTCTTGAGCAACCAGGCCGAGGCCAAGTTCGTGCCCGTGATGCAATTGCTTATCCGAGAGTCTGACTTGCACAGTTCCCTGTTC
Organism: Drosophila trapezifrons; assembly: GCA_018874455.1. Taxonomy (NCBI): domain Eukaryota; kingdom Metazoa; phylum Arthropoda; class Insecta; order Diptera; family Drosophilidae; genus Drosophila; species Drosophila trapezifrons. The sequence goes on from JAEIIF010055841.1 coordinate 24,309, forward strand.
GGGGCAGACTTACTTTTCGAGCAGATGCTTCAGCACTTCCTGCTCTTTGGGAGTGAGCCCGTCGCGGACTGCCGCCAAATTGATTCGCAGCAGCTCCCTGGTGGGGATGCCGATGAGGAAGGTGGCCGCTCCGTCCAGCTGCATGGTGTAGTACATGGCCAGCTTGCCCAGCTCCACGCCTTGCTCCCGGCAGATCTGGGCACCGAGCTTTCCCACATCCTGCAGTTCCTTACTGCCCGGATGCCAGGCCTGAGGTCCAGCGTTGCTCAGCAGTCCCAGAGAGTGGGCGGCGGCGCAGATGATGCCCACGCTCAGCTCCTGGAAGGGCTTCATGTAGCGCAGCAGTGTGTTGTCCAAGAGTGTGTAGCGGGCGTAGTTGAGCACCACGTGGACGCGACCCTTGGCTCGCTCGGCGCACTCCTTCAACACGTCCACATCGTAGGCGGTGATACCGATGAAACGAGCCTTGCCCGCCTTCACGAACTCCTCCAAGACGGGAATGGTCTCGTTCAGCACCATATCCAGGCTGGGTGCGGCGTCCACATCGTGAACCTGCAGGACATCCACTCTGTCCAAGCTCAGCAGCTTCAGGCTCCGCTTCACGCTCTCCCTCGCCTTCTCGCCGGTGTAGTCGAACATCTTCTTCGGATCCATCTCGTAGCGCGCCACCTTGGTGGCGATGTAGTACGCCTCTCGGGGCACGTCCTTCAGCGCCTGGCCGAGGATCTCCTCCGATCTGCCGTAGAAGGGAGCGGTGTCTATGTAGTTGATCCCGGACTTGATGGCCTCGTGCACCGTGCGGATGCCCTCCTCGCGATCAAAGTCGTTGGCGAAGAGATTGGAGAGGGTGGCGCCGCCGAGTGCTAGTTTGGAGACTCGAAGTCCCGTTTTGCCCAGATCCCGGTACTCCATGCGACGCACCTGCTCCTCATCGTGGAAACCCTTCACAAAGGTGGCTGGCAGAGGACCCGACATCTT
>JAEIIF010055846.1:0-11319 GCA_018874455.1 Drosophila trapezifrons
TATAAATTTACATGTTAGTCTTAGTTTTATAAACTATCCTAACATCAAATAAAATAAAATAAATAAAATAAAATTTAAATAATTGAAATTCATTTCTAATCTTAACTTAATGTTAGGAAATTCCCTTTAAATCTTAATTTAGTGCTGGGAAATTATTTATAAAGTTTAGTTTAATGCTGGGAAATTCCTTTCAAATCTTAACTTAATGTGAGAAAATTTCCTTTAAATCTTAACTTAATGTTGGGAAAATCCCTTTAAATCTTATCTTAATATTGGTAAATTCCTTTTCGATCTTAACTTAGGTTAGGAAATTCCTTTTAAATCTTAAATGAATGCTGGGAAATTCCCTTTAAATCTTAACTAAATTACAGGTAATAATGGATACTCCAAGCTAATATCAAGACTTAAGCATTAATCTACGAGTAAGATTAAGAAAACTAGCGCAATAATAAACAGATTATTTTAATTTGTTCCAAGATGGGCCCAGAAATGATACTTTTCCTTTCTCTGGAATTCATATAGATCCCAAGGAGTAACCTCTGATCTCTGATCCTGTTCCTTTGTGTGTAGAGCAGCATTTAGTTCATTGGACGCTCTGCCCGCCGCCTGCCTGCCATTTTGATTCGTTTCTACTTGGCTGACATCTTTTTCATGTTTACTTTTGACTTAATTAGGGAGCAGGCTCCCCTGCGCGCCCCTCGTCTGGCCCGACACGTGCCCCAGACTGTAGTTCATTTCGCCCACAATTCGTGACAATATTCGAAGGTCTTCCATCTTCCATCTCTGGCTCTTTGTTCCGCCCAGGCCCAGGCCCTGGCCAGGGATTTTTGCTCTGGTTTTCCGCCGCGACTTATGAACTGAACAAGAATAATAAATGAAGCGGGCGACGCGAGTGTTCGACTGTGAAATACGCTTTGGAAAATCCACGCAGCGGATGTCTGAAATGGAAATGGAAATGGAAATGGGATTCGCCTTCGGACAAGAGTGAGTCCATTGAATGGGCCATCCAAATAATTGTACATTGCCGCCCTGAGCGATATATCTGTCTGTATCTGTAGCGTAATTATGAGGTTCTCGGCTGTGTTTCGGTTTTAATTAAAGTTCCATTTTCGGGGAAAACTCGAACTCAGGCATATGAACTTTGCCAAAGCATATGCTGAGGCTCTGAAGGCTGAGCAGATTTTAATATATTTTTTCTTGGAATAAATATATATCTCCCAAGCTTTTATTTTCATATAATAACGTCGGATAGATTTTATTTCTAATGATTTCCTATTTTTTCTCGATTTTTACACATACTGATCGCTCCTATTCGCCAAACCAAGTGACCGTATTCTTAATCTTCAAAATCTAGCTTAAATCTATCGGTTAATATGCGACAGGGAGCTTATCGATAATTTGATATAAAAATGGTCACACTAAGGCGCGCAATATAAAATTAGGGGTTTACATATCCAATAACATAAAATACTTATTTAAAACAATATAAGGAACCCTTTTCTTATTTTATTTCAATTTATAATGTAAACTTTACCTCAATGGCAACGACTTTAGCTCCCATTTTAGTTTGCTTACATAAATTCACAATTTATTTGAATAATATTCGAGTTAAAATCTGGCATTTTCGCATTGAGGGAAGAAGGCCACCATATTTAGTCCACTTATCTCCCCAATGGAATCTTTTTGTTTAGTAAAGTTTCTTTGGGGGATTTACTGTACTCCAATTTGTAAGGGCAATTTATAGTAAAAGTTTCTCCTGCACATCCAACAGCTTGCAGTGGATTTAGATGTTTGTGTCCTTAAGTTGTGCCTTCGAGAGCGAGGATTTCCCACCCATTTTCCACCCACTGGCAACAATAACAAGGAGACTGGCCGAAAGGAGAGGGCTAGATAAATATCTTTGCATAATTAAATCCAATTGGGCGCACAACTCGCAGCTTTTGTTTGGGCCAAGTCAATCAAAAGTTGGCCCACAGCTCAGCTGGCCAGCGGCAAACAACGGGCATAAAGGAGAATAGAAGCGAGAAATAGAAACAAAAATAGCAGAGAGAAAGAACAAAAAAAAAGGAGCAAAAAAACATAACAAAAATGGAGTAGAAATAGAATAAAATTGGGGAGCAGAGGGCGAGAGTGGAGGCGCCAACGAAGCAAGACTAATTGGCAGCCGGCGAGCGGGGCATAAACTAATTAAATCAAATTATATAGATATATAGATAAAGCCATATATCTGGACCGAGATCGTAAATCGCTTGGCACTTTGACCGCCCGCAAGGCCCTATAATATATACTCACCTCTCCCGATCCAGATCCCAGACACTCTCGGGTTTATATAGCTTTTGTTTATCCAAACTGCGCGTCTCCTAAAATTGATTTACCAATGGCCATTGACGCAATTCAATTGGGCCAAATAGACTAACGGGGAATATGTGGGAAACTGGACATTTCTTTAATTAATTCCGAATATTATCTAGACTTGAAAAGAGTGACATTACCTTATTTGGCAGCGGGAGCTCTCCATCAACCACGAACTGCGGATGGCCATATTTTCACATTTTGTGCAAACATTTTCATTTATTTTACATGTGCGTTGGGTTTAAGGGTTAGCGGTTTTTCCCCAGCTGGAAAATGGGGCCACTGGCAGTTGATATTTTTCGGTGGACCGAACTGAAATTTCGCTTAAGGCGAGCTTAGGGATTTTCCGGCCAAGCGAAATACAAGATGAAAAATGTGAGAGAAAAACTGGTGAATAAAAAGTAGAAATTAGCCCGCGGGGAGATAACTTAAATGATTGCAATTTTAATATGAGTTTCACACCACTATTTTTGTCCAGCTTGTGCAAATATATAAATCATTTTGTCATGAATCTCCACATATTTACATTTCGCACAAGTTTCTGCTATTTTTTCTACCATAAATGTCACAAATATCGCACTTTTGTTTGAGTTTAGTTCGGTTTGTTTATTGCCAGTGATTTTCCGAGGGTTTTTCCAACTCTCGTGTTTCTATTATTCAAGTTATAGCTTCCAGCAGGGTTTTCAATTACATTTCATGCACATTTTTGTGGCCAAGCTCGGGGAATCACGTCTATATTTTCATTTTCCCCTTTCGGTTTTTAGTTATTTATTGATTTTTGCATGCGGTTTCGCCTTTCTTCGGAGTGAATTATAATTGGGTTTACATCGGTTTAATTGAGACGAGCAGACACGAAAAATATAATATAAATCGGAGATAAAAGCGGAATGAATGAAAACATTCTCGTATCATCATCTCCTATCAAATGCTTGTCAAATGTGACTGACAGACCGAAAATCGGATGGAATGCCTTTTGTTTTTTCGCTTTTTGGATTTCGGTTTTTGTTTTTTGTTGGCCGGTAATCTTGGCTGCTGTCTGTTCGCTTGATGGACACTATTTGTTATTACATTTTGTGGCCAGCCCAGTGACGTCGTTGGTGTTAATCAAGCCAAGAAGAGATGGCCAGAAAAGGGAAGATATCTGCTAGTAAGGCCAAGAGACTGTATGTATTTAATTGCTATTTAATTTAATATTCAATTTATTACTGGCTTGCTCTGTTTAGTATTTACTTGGAATATATACCTACATATTTTGCCTAATTTTGCGTATAATCGGACAACTATTTCAATTTGCCAGCCCAGGGGCTTTCCAGGACATTAAGTCCTGTCTAGGGACGGCTCACCTCGCTTTATGCTCTACTTTCATGATTTTCCGCAACTCAAATTCTCCCAAGTGGCCGGGAAACATTAGCGGATTTTTCGCTGGAAAAATTCTATTTTTTTCGGTTTTTTTTGTTGCCCGAATTCAGTAACCGAACTGGTAAAGTTGTCAGCGGGCTTAATGGCCACGTTTCATAACTAACCGAAAAGCCAAAAAGTTACTGAACAAGTTTGCGGGGATTATTTCGAGTTTGGTTTTGGGTTTCGGTTTTTCTGGAGCTTTTTGCCAGCTTTGGTCTTGTTATGTATAGATTAATTGCAAGATCCCTTCATTATTGAAGGGGATTCCCTCATAATTTAAGAGGATCTTTGCCAAAGGTCTCATTTCGAATCGTGTTCTCCCCCTTTTAGTTGAAATTATATTTTCCATAAGCTTTAAATTTGTGCTTAACTTGGGCACACATGTTTGCGGCTTGTGCCAGTGTTTCCGTACAGCTTTCCACAGCTTGCTGCTATTTTCCTCGTTTTTCCCTGCTGTTTTTTCTGTGTTTTTCCTGCACTGAGTGCGCCCAACACTTTAGCCACTTTTCAATGGAGGCGGCACAAGATTTAGCCTGGCTCCTGGCACTGCTGTCGCCCGCTCGCTCGCTCTCTCTCTCTGGAGGAAAACTCGTACATTTTCCACAAACATTTGGCAAATTGTTATAGAAAAAGCCCGCACACACACAGGGGAATACACACACTGGGCATGTGTGTGTTGGTGAGGATAAATTTGGTTGCGAAACTCGACTACAACATATGTTAACGACGCATTTGCCTTTGGATGTCTGCGGAATGTGCTTCTCCTAGTCGCTACACCCTGTACAGCCACAGAGCACTGTGTGCCTTAAAAAGGATATTTAGTTGTTGCTTTTTAAGGGAAAATTTACAGGATAATTTAAAGAAAAATAATATATTTAAGTACAACAAAATAGAATACTAAAAGTGTGCCAAACATGAATTTTTCTTATCCATCTCAATATGCATTTTGATCCAATTAATGGGTATTTATTATGTTCAAGCCTTGCGATCTTTGTTGTCATTTTTTTTAAGCACAACCAGCACGTGCCGGCTGACACACACACACACACTCGCCGGGACACACACTAGACTGTAAATTCGCATTACATAAAGAGGAAGCCATGCGAACTCGGCCAAATTGAAAGGATCTCGAAGGGCTGAAGGACTGACAGACTGGCTGAGATAGATTTGTGGCGAGCAAACACAGCAGAGTGAAGAGTGAACTGTCTCTGACTCGCCCTGGCCAGCGAATGACAACGGCAATTACTTGCCAAATTACTCCATTCCTGGCTTAATAAATATCCAGTCTCTGGGAGAGAGTCTCGCAATAACAAGCGAAGAAAGCCAGCCAGCGGAGTGCAGGCGCTGATGATTTGCATGCCGGGCACAGCTTGAGAGGCACTTGTGTGAAGCTCATTATATGGCTGGAAAGTCCCGCGAGTTCTTGGCCAGCACCCGCAGCGCCTTGAGTCGGCATTGCCACATTTTATTCCCTGGTCCTCCGTCCCCCTCCCCCGGCTTGNCCCCCCAGTCTTCAATTCCCATTTCTAATTTCATTTTGCGGCTGGCCTGAGCTAAGATTCCTGTCCCGGCGCCGGCATTAAATATTAAAACTTGCCAAGGACTTCCGGTGCTCACCTTGGTCCAAGCAAGAGATGGCTTTAAGTTGGCGATATCGTTATCGATAAAATGCTTGTACTTAAAAGATGTGATAGGTAATAAGGCTGCTAGAGAATCTTTAATGGTGGACTATTGATTATTAATATAAAATATATTGTTATCCATATATGTCCATTTATATCTATATCGTTTAACGATTGGTTATCGATACATATCGATTTATATCGTTATCGTTATCGAAACAAATTGATTTATATCGATATTGTTATCCATATAAATGCTTGTACTTAAAAGATGTAATAGGTAATAAAGCCTCTAGAGAATCGTTTAAGGTGGAATATACATTATTAATTAATACATGTCGTTATCGATATAGTTTTTGATTTATATCGACATCGTTATCAATATAAATGCTTGTAGTTATATTATGTAAAAGGAAATATAGCTGTAGGAAATCTTTTAAGGTGGAATATACGTCATCAAATAATATATATGGCTATCGATATCGTGACCGATAAATATCGATAAAGTTATCGATATAAATGCTTGTACTTAAAAGATGCCATAGGTAATAAAGCTGTTCTTCCAAGTTTACGCTCCCAGAGTGCTACTTGGGTCCGATCGATCTGGGCTTCAGTGCGTATACTTGTTTTCCCATTATTTCACACACTCAAGGCCGCAGTCGCCATTTTTCGGGGGACCACGGCCATTTGCATATTTTGCAGTTGCTGGCATAACGGCCAAAGGTAATGGCGGAGCTAAGGGCAACTTTAACTGTAAGTGTAATGCCGCCGGTAATGGCGCCTAGAGCTTTGCCATGTAAATGCGTGCCATTTGAAATAACGAACTGCATTCCACACGCACCCAGCTCCGCGGTCGCGATATATTTATTCAAATACGCAAAAAAATTCACCTGTCCTCGAGCCCCGCCGGAGTTCGTTGAACCACCGATGGTGCCGTGGTTTTTTCTGGTTTTATTTGAATCAGCATTTTCCACTTCATTTCCGGCGAAGCAAGGAGAAGCGGATGCGGGATGGCCGCCATTTTACGGCTTAGCCGGTGGCATTCAAATTGAATTGGTAATAAAATAAAAACACAAAAACCCAACACGGAGGAGCTGCAGCAGCTGCCTAAATAATACAATTCTATGTGAATGATTCAGTGTTCAGTGGCAACTGCAGTGCCAGAATAGGGAATCCGGAATGCGGAAGGCGAATTCATTACTGCGGCAAACTTAAACGAGACTGGGCTTCAGATATCTGTAAGAAGTCTCTCTGGAATTAATCATATTAGCTTTGAGCTGCTTTCTTCTGACTCGAAAGAACCCATCAAGACATGGAACTATCTCCGGAAATGACTCACTTCAGCCTTAAGCTGAAGGAAATAGCCTCTCAAAGTGTACTATATTCCTGATTGGCTCCTCAAGTGCGAGTATCTAGTTTTCAGAGCATGTAGACACTCTCCGAAATTAATCAGTTAATGCCGCATAATCTGCTACATGGCCACCGAAGAATATTTTACAAAGAGAGACCTCTCCTCCCAGGGGCCAAGTGGGAGGAACTCAGCTGTGAAGTGTGTGCGGATGTCATTGTCCTGAGAGAGCTGCCACCTCGGAATCGCATGAATTCTCGATTCAGATTGAGATTCCGGCTGTGGCACTGGTTTTTTCCCTTTAGTATCCTGCCTTCTGGGAGGTGGCGGAGGCCTGTCATGTCGAGGCAGACATCTAATCCTTTTTATGTGCCCCAGACACGCAAGGTGCCCCCGATGCCTCCGTCGCTGCCTCTGCCTCAGCGAGTGGGGCTGCCAATTTGTGTGTGGCGGCTTATCACTTATCTAGGCGGCTTTTCCGCGAGCACAGTTTTCCGGGGGGGCCGGTGGCTTTCCCCCATTAAAGTGGAGAGCGCCAGCGATGCGTGCAGAGTGGCCGGCAAAAGTTTCTCTTCTAGGAGCGCCGGAGGTCCTTGGAAACTTGGAAGCGGGAGCGGGGGAAAATCCTCCTTAGCCAGAGGCCAGTCAGTCAGCCAGGCTTTGTTGTGGATGCCTTTTTATTTTAATTCCCAAATCGAAAAAGTTTTCGCTTTGGCGATTACGGCTGGGAAAACTCTAAACGCTTTAAGCGATGCTGCTGCAAATTCCGTGGAAAATCGGGGGAAAAGCGCGGGGAAAAGCGTATGTGAACTACTAATTCAACATGTCTGGGAAGTTTTCCTCTGGCCGCCTTATCGCGCTAAGCTCGCTGGAGGAAAAGCTGGAAAAGCGGCCAAGTCTTAGCCCCTAAACGATGGCAAATGATTAAGTCTTCAAGTTGGCGTGAAAAGAACTCGGCCGAAAGTGACATTATGTTTGTACATTCCCCACATTTTCATTTATTATTATTTTGGTGAATTAATTATGTGACTTTTCCCCGCCTCCTTCCAGGCCTGCATCTCCTCTCTACAGCCGCTGGCTCTGAAATTTATTCATTGCAAAGAAAAATTAAAGAGCAGCCGCAAGGAGATGCCAAGGAAAACAAACATTACAAAAAATGAAAGCCAAGAGACAAAAATTCCTAGAGAGAGAGAGGGTGTCACCTAAATGGAAAATGGAAAATTACTTAAGCCATTCGAAGGCACACACACACACACATCTCCGCCTAGCCTGAGGCCCAATCCCGCCCCCATTTTCCCACGCTTAAGGGGCATTTGCCGGCTTTTCCGTTTTTTTTTTCTTGTCCTGGTAAAAAGTACAATTAAGTTCATCTACAAAAGCCACCATCCCCGCCTCCTGCCCAGCTTTGCCGTCGACATCGTTCTATTTGATCGACTTTTCTTCTCGGTATTTCATTCTTTTTTTTCTGTGTCATTGCTGTGGGCTTTGGGAAAACAAGTTCTGTAAACGGAAAAGTGGGCGTGGCCTGTGGCACTGGGGAAAATGGTGCGAAAATGGCATCAAAATGCTGGCAATGCAGCTCGATTCTGACCTTGCAGCTTACATAGTTTACAATGGAGAACCGATTCTCGAAAGGGAGGGAAAAAAACAAAAGAGAAACGATTGAATTGAGGATAAAAGGGGTATAAGGGTCCATTAATTACTTGAGAGCTTAAATACTCAGTTTCTTTGGAGGGAAAGTGCTAGCAGGTGGGTAAATATTTTCTTATATTGCTTGAAACTACAGAAAAAGAGTCTAGAGAACCCGATTTCTCTTGGATCTAAATAGTGTTTGATGCATTTCAAGGATTCCCCCAAAAAATGTTCCACTCTACCATTAATTACACGACGTTCGACTAGGAACTAATGCTCCATTGATACCGTTGAAGCTCTCTTTGTGCCGCAGGCGCACACTATATATATTGGAAATTCATTTGGGCGGCGGGGCTGCCCTTGGGGTACGAAGGAGACAGGAGACGGGTAGGAGCAGGGGCAGGAGTGAAGGAGGCGGAAGCCAAGGCATTTTAATGGCAGTTTTAGTTCCACTAATCGCTTTATGATGATGACTTGACTATGCATAAGTGTGAGCGCGTGCAAGAGAGTGTACGTGTGTACACGGTGAGAAAGGGAGCTGTATTTCTGTACAATAATTCCAGAATTTGTTTGAAACCTCTACCAGGAACTTGTACTATTCGTGATGGATTCAATTCTCCACTTTATCTCGCGATCCGGCTCGAAGGACCTAAAATATTTAAATGTTAGTAGACCGCCTAGCCTTGATTATATGTAGGCATACCATGTGTATCCTTAATATATATATTTTTTTTAAAGCTTAACTACATATATTCAAATAATAGTTCCCCGCTAGTTTCTCCCAGTGCATACGGGTGTGTGCAGGTCCCTGTACGTGTGGGTGTTGTTTGCAAGTGAGATTCGCATCTGCGTTGTCCTAGTTAAAGTTTTCCATCATCGTCTTCTCGCCTGTACCCTCCCTCCCCCCTGCTCACGTAGTAATGGATCAAAGATGGCGGCTAATGTCTATGTGGGGGGAAGAGGCGGAAAGGCAGCCGGGGGGCGGGAGCGAGACGGCAATGGAAAACAGATCAGAATCAGAGCGTGTGTCAAAAGAAAAGCCAAGGCAAGAACACACTATAATTAGAGAGAGAGAGTATGCCGCCGGGCAATCGATATGCAACACCTAACTTAATTAAACGCCGTCGCCATCTGCCAACCGGAGTGGAGTGCCTTCCACTTGGCAGGCCTAATCGCAGTTGAAATGGAGTTTCGGTAAACGAGAACCCACCCAGAGCCACTGGAGTTGACAGATTGGGTTAATTTCAAGGGGATTAGACTCGCACAGGTATTTCTGGTAGATGTGGAAAGTTCCCTTAAATGAGCTGTTTTTTTTGGTTAATCCCATGACTAAATCTAACTTATTACGAGAGTTCCATATTAGGTTGTACTGGAAATATTTCCATTAAAATAATATAACGCATTATGCGGGTGCGCTCGAAATTCAATTGCGGAAATTGCTTTTCCGCTCCGCTTTTCCCAAACCGAAAAAGGTTTATGGAAATGTACATGTGGATTGCCTTCAAAAATGCAAAACTTGTGAATGCAATTGGCATTTTGTGCAAACAAACCAACAAGAGGAGTTGAAAGGTACACAGAAAACAATAGTTCCCTTAAACTAATCATAATGTGTCAAGTTAATTTGTATTTTATTTCATTTAGAAAGGAAATAAAGGAAAGACTGCTTAGTCTTAAAGGGATTGTAATATTTTTGAAGTAGAGAGAAAATCCGGCTCGAAGGACCTAAGACAAGCGATGTACGCTACGAACAATATTTTAATGTTAGTAAACCGCTTAACAGTGATTATTAAAAACAAATTTGAAGGCATACCATGTATGTATTTATTTAAAGCAAAGCTACATATATTCAAATTATAGTTCCCATATATATATGGGAAGTACACGTTTTTCTCTGTGGAAAACGAGGAAAATTATGGCTGGCTGGGCTGAGCTTCGAGTGGAATTTCCCAGCGGATTTCCCGAGCTCCGCGAAGGCTAATTAAAAGGAGCGAAGGAGCAGCTAACGAGTTGCGATGGCTTGGGCTGCAAGCTATTTCCGCTTTGGTTTTGCCGCAGAGTGCAGCTGATGCGTTTCCGCTTCCGTTTCATTCCGCCGCGTTCCGTTCGGTGATTCCCCAGACACTCGCTGCATTCGATTTCTGCGTTGATTGGCAGCCAACAATCAATGGCAACTAGATTATTCCGTTTGGTTGTTTTCCCTTCATTTTCCCTCTGCGTTTTACCCGCCTTTCCGAATAATGCTTGTAAATCCGCGTTAAAATAGCTGGAACTAATTTAATAATTCATTCGATTGTGTCCAAATGCATTCTGCTCGCATTATTGATGAGCTCGGCGGACTTTAATCTAAAATAAATATATTGCTGTGGCAGCAATGTACATAAATTAAGTCATTTACAAATTAACACGCACTTAAATTAAATATAACTCGATCTCACAGCTTAGCCTGCTTTTTTACCGTATTAACTTTTAAATTATTTAATTGGAAACAAGTCGAAAAAAAGGCTTAATTGGATTTATGTCAATTTCAAATGCATTTTAATTGCGTTTGCTGCGTTTTCAATTGAAATGTAAACATTTATTTGGTGATTATTTGCTTAAATTTCAACTGCTAATCCGATTTAGCCGGTTTTCCCCTTTTTCCAGCCGCATTTTCCGCACTTGAACGGCATTAGGCATGTAGAACATGGAGAGAAATATGCCAATGAATGAGTTTTCTTCGCTATCTTCTGCCCTTTTCCTCCCCAGAAGGCAGAGACAACCGCGACCCCTGACCCCTGGGCCCATTCTTCTTCTCGGGCTTATGTGGGTCAATGTGGCCATGAAGGAATGGCAGTGGAAAATGGCTAAATGGAAAACGGCAAATGGCAAACAGAAAACCAAAAAATATGGCTAAAGTTGGACGAGTCCTACACTCAGGGAAAAAAGTGTTCTGAATGTGTCTGAAAACGTGTCTATTTGGGTCTC
>JAEIIF010055847.1:0-23309 GCA_018874455.1 Drosophila trapezifrons
TGCGCTTCGTTCATTTTGGTTCACGTTCGACTGCAAAACAGAAATTGACTCAAATCGACGGCGGCCGCTCTCCCTCCTGACCCCTTCTGGGCCGAGCCCCCCCTGAGCCCCGCCCCATGCCAAAAAGAATGCCGCGAACTGCAACCACAAAACTGCGACGCCGGCAGCGGCAGCAGCAGAGATGTTCGCTAACTAGCTGAGCTCCAAAGAGGAGACTTAAAGGAGGAGGAAGCGCAAAAAGGAAGAAGACGACAAACACCTGAAGCTCCAAGGTGTGTGTGAGTGTGCAGCAAGAAGAAGACCCTTCGCAAAAAGAGAAGCAGATAGAAACAGAGAGAGAGATAGAGGACGACGAATGGGAGGAAGAGGAGGGCAGCATTAAAAGTCAGTCGAAGCGAGGCGAAAAACAGGCAACACAAGGATCCAAGAAATTCCAATTCTCGGAAAAGTTAATAAAAGTTTTGCCTTCGCGCATTGCCTTTCTCATGTATGCACTGCACAAAATTATTGCAAAAATCGTATGTGAAAAGCATCCCTAAACATTTAAGGCAGTGGTCGGCACCAGCCCATTCACAGACCAACATTGCAAATGTGTGAGTGACAAATTGTCGATCTATGGCTAGGGATGCGAACAAAAAATAGCTAACAGCTTCTGTTATATGGCTTACAAATAGCTATACCAATAAAAACAGCTATTTATCTCTAAAAAAAAGGCTAGATTTGGCCACAAAATTACAATTGGAGTGCACTAGATTTTTCTGTTGTTCTTTGTGCATACTGTGCGTGTGAATCTGAATCTTTAAAGCCTTTTTTTTATAAAAAGCTCAAATTTTATTAATATTATGATAATATTACATTCCTTATCCTTCTTCTTTTCTACTCTTCATGTACGTGTGCTCTCTGCTATGAAAGCTTCCTTGATTTAAAGCACTTAAATATCATGGCAAATATACTTTTATTGCAGTGTAGCCCCTCTTCAGCCTCCTTTTGCTGCTTCTCCTTGGTTCACGGACACACACACATATAAAAATTTATGTGGCGCGGTTTTTTTCCTTTGTATATGGTCAGCGTGCATTTTTATGCGCCTTCCAAAACCGCCAAGGCGGCGGCCCAATGTCTGGCCCATAGGAGCACCATACACCAAGAACCAGGAGCGAGGCGGCGTAGGATGGAAGGGGGAACGACGACGACGACGACGACAACGTTACTTTACCATGACGCTGGCTTTTTGACTCGCAGCTTTGGCAGGCCGCTTTCTTTTCCGAGAAGAACTATCCATTAGGCGCCTGAGTTTGCTTCGGTTCGTAGTTACCTGGAATCGGACTTGGAGTTGGAGTCAAAGTCGAGGAATCGGGAATTGGGAATCATAAGGGGACGAAGACGGAGACGGGGAACGGCGAACGTAACGATCGTGCAGCGAACGATCCTTAATGCCGCCATTGGAAGTCGTTAAGATTTCAAAGAGAGGGGGGAAGAGACGACGACGGACTGACGGACTGATGGACTAAAAATGGATATTTCACACATTCCCAGTAGCCCAGCGAATGATGAACCAGAAAATCGGAAAATGCAGGCGTCATACGAGTGAAAACACCATAAATGGCTTGAGTTTTTGAGTTACATGAACTGTAGTTACTCAGCATTTGGAAGAGCCAAGGGGGGCTTCCGCAAACCAGAGAACCTTACAACTGATTAGAGTGCGAAAAAATATAAAAAATATATACATCAAGAGGTTAGGTAACTGAATTAGTTACACCGTTCCTGTTAGAAAAACTAGGTGACTCACAAACTTGGTGCTTAGAAGGTTATCCTGGTATCCTGATTAGCCTTCAAGCAATATCATGAAGAGGGTTTAGCTAAAGTGCTAAGGCGACTCTAAAGCCTTACCTTCAGAAGGTTACCAATCTAGCTTCAGTTACGAACAGTTACGATTAACGGAGCTCTAGTTCTAGTCTAGCTCTCCAGAGAATATCATCTAATCAATTAATTAATTACATTAAACTGATAAGAATCGATCAGAATATTTGAAAGACAGGCTTTCCGCCACATCATACAAACATAATACACAACAGATAGTTTAACAAACCAGACAACACACAGATTGATATGAATTAATCTGAAATGTAGCAGAGACGTGTTATAGTCAAGATCGGATTGCATTGCAAAATCGCTGTTAAAATAAGAGTGAAACATGCAATTTGTAATAATAATAATATCATTTAGGCCTTCTGCTGATATAATTTAGCGGTGGGTCGCACAATGTTTTCCTGGATCTAGTTTTTGTTCGCTACCCAAAACGTGATCGGCCCACGTGGATCGGTGGGGGGTAATAGGGTTTATTCGAGGGGTGACGTACCCCATAAAGATACCCAGAGTGGTTGGTCAGTGGCAAAGAGATAACCCCGGGGGCACTACGTGTTCAGATAGATAGTGCCGATATGAGTGGTCTCTGAGCTGTGTGCGAGCCCATATAATATATATACATACTATAAGTATATATGGGTATTCTGATTCCGATTGTCGACGGCCACTATATTGCACTTTGTAATTGCTCGAGCCCCATTCCCGTTCCGTCGAAAATTGTTTACAGAATCGACTTTTATTGGCCGACAAATAGAACTTGGCACTTGAATCGCCTTTGTTTGATCTTATCGCCTGATAAGGCTTGTCTATATACCTACATATATATATATTTTGCTCTGGGGGTTTAGTCATAAGCTAAATGAGCGTGCCTCTTGTTCATAGTTCAGGAATTTCCTGCTTTTTTTTCTTCTTATCAAAAGGGCTTTAGGTAAGAACTTTCATTACATGATATTCGTCCTTATAGGTGATAAATGGGAAATTCTTGGGATCAAATATCAGTGATTCTAATCAAATATTTAAAACGAAGTGCGACCTAAAATAAAACTTAAACTCTTGGAGATTTGGTAACATTTTGTGAGAGTTTAAGGGTACATAGATGGTATTTTATATAAAAGTCTTGTGTGGAACTCTTCGACTGTATGTATCCGATCAGTATCCATTGAGTTCTAGAAGTTAAACTATTTTTAAGGAATTAGTCTTTAAAAATGCATTGGATTTGAGCTTGGAGAAGATTCTTTAAGAAGAATCTTTGTAGATCGTATTCAGTATATAAAGGATATATACATAGGATCTATGTATATATAGGATTTCGAGTCTGCCAGGATACGCATTTGTGCTTCTCTGTCTTCTTCTTCGCGAAGCTCCATCTTGTGGAGTTCAGAAGAACGAAGAATCGCGCCTTCTCTTACGTGCCCCGTTCTTCTCGTGTCTTCTCTCTCCTTCTGTCGTTCGGTGTTTGTTTGTGTGGGCTTATTCAAACGCAGACAGCGCGGCGGCAGCGTCGGTCAGCAAAAGCAACCTGAGGCCTTCTCCTCGTTCTCCCGCTCCTTCTCCTCATTCTCTCTCCACGATCGGAGATCATAAGTGCCCCAGCACGTCGTTCTCCTTCTCCTCCTTCTCCGCCTCCTCCTCCTTTTTCGCTGCCGCGCCCTTTCCCTTTCCCAATTTTTTATTCTTGTTTTTTTTTTTCTCAACTTTTTAATCAATTCATGTGTCTGCGTGTGTGTGTGTGTGTGTATAGGTTTCTTCGATTTTTACGTTACCTTTTTATATTCAATTTTTATCTCTTTGCCTTCGTCTTTTCCGCTTCTTTTTTTGTTGTTTTGTTTTTGATAAATCGATTTAGAAGCCGACGGGGTCTAAATAAAAAAAGTGGAATTCTTTTGATTTTTATGTGAGATTGTCAGTGTGTGTGTGTTGCTTTTGAACTTTTTTGTCGGTTGAATTCGGTGCATGTGTGTGCGTTGTTTTTTTTTCGGCATATTTTTGGGTTGCTTGTAGCCGCTTTACTTGGGAATGCAATTCAAAAATGTATTTTTCTCGCCTTATTTTTTTTCGAAATTTTTCACATTTTTTCCTTCATATTTTTAAAATATTTTTCATTAGCAACCGACTTAAAAAAGTATTTTTTGTAAGCTTTACAAGTAAATGATGTTTCCCTGAGCTTTTTTAACAACCTTCTCATAAAAGCAGTTTTTTAATTGCATAATATTGATCTGAAATATTGATTAAATAAAACTTTTTAATATACAAATATTTTGAAATATTTTAAAGGCGCTTATCTGCTTTTCTACAGTATCTGATTTCGGTCCTTGGGGTTAATTTTCTTTTTTGTTTTAAACAATTAACTTGGAGATTACCAGAAGGAAGAGAGAAGAAAATGGATATTTACAGTACACTGTTGGTTTTTCTTTCAGTGTACTAATAATTTTGTGAGCTTTAAATGTCTTCACTCTTTTTTTTAGTGTATTGCATTTCTGGCTTGGTTATCCTAATTCAAACACATATTTTTTCAATGTACAATTTATCTTTCCTTTTCCTTATCCTTTCTACAGGCTCCATCTTGTATTGCCATCCCTCTTGCTCTTCCTTGATCTTTCCATTCCCTTCCAGACAGCACGTCGTCGGTGTGTCACAGTGGGGTCGAAAAGGGCGGCGGAGAGCGGGCTGCGATACAGTGGGGCGGGGCAGAAGCGACGTGGGAATCATCTGAAGCCCAGAGATCTATCATCGTTTTTTCAGCTAGGTGACTCAAAGATCTTCGCTCCCTTGCTCCCCCTCTTCTTTCCCCCATCGTCTCGCACGCGCAAATTGATGTTCACCACACACTATATTTTTTTTTCTTCTTTTGTTATTTATGAATTTGCATACACACGCAAGCAAAGCAGCCCACTGTCCCGAACACCAACACATAGAGGAGGTGAGCGAGCGAGCGAGAGAGAGAGAGAGCTGGCTGCGTGCATATGTGTTTCATTCATGAATTCCAGATTTTCGCCGAAGCAGGGGAGAATCACAAGATGAAGAACGCTGAGCAGAAGAAGAAGACGAAGCAGGCCGCAGCAGCAGCAGCAGCATTTTCGTTTGTCATTTGCAACAAGTGCGGGGCCTCTTGTTGTTGTTGTTCTTGGCTGCATTTATTGCACTCTGATGTTGTTTTTTTCGAGCTTAGACAGAACGGCGGCAACGTCGACAGAAATAAGCTATGTATATGCCACACATACATACCTATGTACATATGTGCACCCACGGCCATAACAGCGAGTAAAAAAAGCAAGATAGTTGGAAATGTCCGTATGTGTGCGCGTGTAAAAATATAAAAAATGCAGCGCTCGTTGCATTGGACATTCAACAGTTGATTTGAGAGAGTGAGAGAGCAGCTGCCGCCGCTGTCGCTCAGGCGCGCTCAACAAGTTCGGGCGACGATCTGTTGCGTCGGTCGTGCCCGAGAGCGGGTGAGTGCTAAGGGGTGGGGGGTCAACAGGGGCGGGGGGCGTGGAGTGGCAGTGCCAGAATGTCTGGCAGCCACGACTCTGGCACACACACACTCGGGCACTTGCTAGCGCTCGTGTGCTGTGCGCTATTCCGTGTGCGCCAGTGTGCGTGAAAAACTGGCAGAGCCAGCGAATTTGTAGCGCAGCCAGGCAGCAGTGAAACAACAACACCACACACGGCAACAGCAACCGCAGCCGCTAACGTCGTCGCAGCACAGTGGGGCTAAAGCGAAAGCAAAGTGGTTTTGGCTAAGGGCATTCAAAGGGGAACCTATTTATTTTAAACCTATAGTTGCGCTGTTTTTTAACTGATAACTTGTTGGGTATTTAAAATGAATTTGGTAATGTTTTTGTTAATGTAGGATTGCTTAAGGTTTAAAAGAGCGCTTTCAAGTTTTCTAAACTGTAGATAAATGAATAACTCCAACTAAGGGGGTCAGCGAAATGACAATTTTTGATTACTAGGGGAGAGGGAGGGTCTTTGACAATGATTATGTAATCATTTTATATCAAAATATATTGTAAGACCATTTTTTTTTAAAATAATTTTTGGACAAAAAAAAAAAATGTTTTATGGTTACGTAATGATAGGGGGGTCCTTTGATGATTACTCTTGATTACATGGGAGGAGGGGGTCAAAAATCATCAACACGTGATTACTTAATATACGGACAGCCCCTAATGTCTATTCATATGACAGGAACTTACCTAATAAGCTTAACTTTTATGCTAAAAGTTCACTTTTAATATTATTTTATTATTATTGGGTACAAGCGTAAAAGCTTTTTGTTAAATATTTATTTAAGAATCTGTAGAAAAAATCAAAATTGCAATTGTAAGTTAAGGATTTAGCTTTTACGCTTAACATTGATTATTTAGTAAACAGTTTATCAGAGCTTAATACAAGTTTTAAGTTTATATATTATGTCGATTTAGTTACTGAAGCTGAAGAATATGGTGGAATATACCAACGGTATTTTAGCTTGCTTCAAATATTAGATGCAAAGAATGGGATGTGAAAAATGTATAATTTTTGTATTATCCATTAGAACATATTAATATATTTTCCTGAACTTTCAAAAGTCCACATTCATAGCGCTTTTGCCCCACAGTGCCGCCGCCGCGGTGTTTGTCAGTTAGTCAGTCGAGTCGTCGGGTGACTGTGGCAGCGCTCCGGAATGGAATAAGGAAGGGGTGCCGCCAGGGGAGGGGGCGCGCGCGTCCGTCCCTGCTGTCCATTCGGTCCCACCGTGCACGAACAACAACACGGCGCACAAAAGCGCCGCAGCAGCAACAACAAAAAGAACGGGTACGGGTACGGCGGCCACTGGGGTCTGGCGTCTCGCTCGCTCCACACGCACACATGGAAGCGCAGACACCTCGCCGACGATTGTCGTCAGTTTGTCTGCAGTGCTCGGCGCCGTTGTTGTTGCGGCCCCGGCTCTCTCGCTCTCAGCTCACACGCACACTGCCACCGCCACTCTCACTCACACTCACGCACACCCACACGAACGCGAGCAGACAGGCAGGCAGCAGAGGCGGCGCTCTGTGTGTGTGAGTGAACAAGCACGAGCGAAGCCAACAGCGACGGCGACGCCGGCCGCGACCGCAGCAGCGACTGAGCGAGGCAGTCTAGAACGTATCTTCGAACTAGAACGCCGAGGGCAGAACAATTGTGTTTTGGATTCCTTGCCGTGCGGATCGCAACGCGAGTTATGAGAACGAAGCGAAGCAACAGAGTGAACTAACTCAGAAAAACTTACAACTGCGCTGGCAAAACAATTTATTATAACATTTTTTTTTAAGAGTGTCAAAGATTGAATATATTGAAAATAAATATATTAAAAAAAATAAAAAACAAACAAAAAAGAAACCAAAACGAAACGCAACGGATTTTTCAAAGTGCGAGCGTGTGCGAGTCGAGTCGATTCGAGTTGAGTTGAGTTTTTTGAGAGTGTGTGTTAACGTCGCCGTCGACGTCGCTGCTGCCGTGTGGAACAGAGCTGCCAGATCGCGAGTTATGAAAGCGCAAGCGTCGCACGCAAGTAGCAATAACAGCTACAACAACAACAACAAAAGCACCTAAGAACACACTGCGAGAGAGAGAGAGAGAGGAAAGAAATCAACAAATATATAAGCGAAACACAGATATTTTTGCTATTCAAACGTTTTTATACACGCCACAAAAAGGCCAGAAGAAAATACATCAAAGATGGATAGCAGCAGCAGCGATCAGGGTTTGATTAACGGAGCTTTGAATTTCAAGCGGCCCAAGGATGCGGCAGCGGAGAGCAACAACAACACCAGCAACAGCAACAGTAACAGTAACAGCAACAGCAACAGTAATGGCAATAGCAACAGTAGCGGCAACAACAGTAGTGGCAGCCCCAAGATGGGCAGCCGTCGCATCTTCACGCCCCACTTCAAGCTCCAGGTCCTTGAGTCGTATCGCAATGACAACGACTGCAAGGGTAATCAGCGGGCGACGGCCAGGAAGTACAATATCCATCGTCGGCAGATCCAAAAGTGGCTGCAATGCGAGTCCAATCTCCGCTCCTCGGTGGCCAACAATCAGCAGCAGCAGCAGCAGCAGCAGCAGCAGCAACAGCATCCACATCACCTTGCCCCGCAACAGTCACATCAGCAACATCAGCAACAGCAGCAGCAACTGTCGCCGCAGCAGCAGCAACAGCAGCCATCGTCCGTTTCGCCCACGCCCGTCAAGGTGTTCCACCAGCTGAGCCATCCCCTGGTCCACCAGCTGCATCATGCCCATCATGCCCATGCCCATCACCATCATCATCATCACCATGCTGCTGCAGCGGCAGCAGCGGCGGCAGCAGCAGCCGCAGCAGCGGCAGCGGCCCATCATGCCCATCATCTGCTGGCCAATGGCATGGTGCCGCATCCGCACCAGCACCAGCATCCCCATCCGCTGGCGGGCGCCCATCCGCATCTGCATGTGCCAGTGCCAGTGCATCCGCATATCCAGCAGCAGCAGCAGCAGCAGCAGCAGAAGCAGCAGGAACAGGAGCAGCAGTTGCAGCAGGAGAAGATGCAGCAGGAGAAGCTGCAGCAGGAGCAGCAGCAGCATCACCAACAGAAGCTCCTGGCACCCACAACCAATGGCAGCAGCAGCAGCAGCAATCAGCTTTCGGCGGCCAAGATCGCCGCCGTGGTGGCAGCAGCCATGGCCACCAGCAACAGCTCCAACACCAGCTCCACCACCACCAATGGCAGCCCCCATACCCATCCCAGCCCCACCAGCGCCAACACATTGCCATATTGCAGCAGCAGCAGCAGCAGCAGCAATCCCAGCAGCAGCAGCAACAGCAGCAGCAGCAACCAAGTGCCAATACAAGTGCCAATCCTGAGCAGCTCCCCGGGAGGCAGCTCCGCCACCGTCAGTCACATTCCACACATGCCCTATCCCTACCATGCCGCCGCCGCCGCCGCCGCCGCCTATCACCTGCCCCATCTGGAGAGTCGCCTCGAAGCGGTGGCCACGCCTGCGCCCATGGACCTATCCCTTGGCTCCTCCGCTCGCCGTCAAATGCAGATGCTGGAGAAGGATGGCCAGGATGGTAGCCCTCAGGCGATGGCAGGCGCCGGCGTGGATCTTACCTTCAGGAAGCGCAAGGTGATCACCATGCCTGTGCAGCCGGATAAGATCAGTAAGCTGGAGCAGGCGGCAATCAAGTTGGAACCGGAAACGGAGACGGAGACGGAGAACGAGGACGTTGAAGTGGATGTGGAGACGGAGCAGCCCGAGGAGCACAAGGTGCCCTCCAAGCAGGTCAAGCTGTTCAAGCCCTACTTACTGGATGATGAGGAGGAGGAGCATGAGCATGAGCATGAGCATGAAGAGGACAGGGAGGATCTGGACGGTGAGGAGGCGGCAGAGGAGGAGCAGGCACGCGATGCCGATGCCGATGACGATGAGGAGGAGTCCGAGAAGCAGCAGCAGCAACGCCGCCTCAAGAAGAAGGCAGCGGCGGCGGCGACGACGGCTGCTGTGTGCGAGCAGAGGGATCCCATCATCTGGAGCAATCATCCCTATGCGGTGGCTGTCTCACCTGGACGCTCCTCCAGCTCCAGCTTTCACTGCCCACTGCAGACATTTCCCGTCGGCGCCAGCGCCAGCGCCAGGGGGAGTCCTCCTCAGTTTCAGCACGATACAAAAGCCATTATTAGAAGCACACCCCTCAGCCCCTTCTCGGCGCCCGCCCTCTCGCCCACCGGCTTCTGCTGTCCCAAAGGATCGCCCGTTTCCGGGTACGAGAGCAGCTCCTCCACCTACAGCGACAACAGCAGCAGCCGGAGCAGCAGCGGCAGCGGCAACTACAGCCTCAACCTGCAGCTGCATGCCGTCTACAACGACAACCTGATGTACATCCAGCAGCAGCAGGCGCAGCAGCAGCAGCAGCAGCAGCAGGCGCACCACCACCAGCAGGCGCACCTGCAGCGCTGGCTGGACCAGGAGCAGGCGCTGGCCAATGCCAGGACAACAACGCCCCTGATGCTCGTCTCGGCCATGCCAGCGGCGAGCAGCCCCACAACGCCCACGAACCTGACCCTGGTGGCCTGAACAATAATAAGGATAAGGAGTCCGAGGAGGCAGAGGATAAGGAGTCCGAGGAGGCAGAGGATAGGGAGTCGAAGGAGGAGGAGAAGCAGGAGCAATCCCACCAATCGGAAGTTATGGCAGTCACTGGGCCTGGCCTTTTAGTTAACTAAGCCATAAATTTTTTTTTTTTTATTATTATTAATATCGTAACTAGCACCTAAGTCTTACCTTAAACGATTCTAGGATCTTAAGAGGAAACAAACATATATCTTCCAAGCATATCAGCAAAAACAACAAAAATGAAAAATGAAAAACAATCCCCGTAGGCCCTAAGTTTATATATCATCTTTATTTTTTTTTTTTTGCTACCAACTAGGAACAAATTAGGCTTAAGTCTGTATTTTTTTATGTGTCTGTACTTTTTTTTTATGTGTAAATAATTGTGTAAAGAAAAAACAACAAGAAGCAAAGCGAAACATTTGAATTTTGCTGAAAAAGAAAAAGAATTTCAACGCTAAAATTTAATTTGTGAAGAGAGAGAGCGGAAGAGGGGGAAAAATGTGAGAAAAATGCAACTGGAGAAACTGAGAGAAATTGTTAAGAGTAAATCAAGCTTTAAAACAAAAACCAACACACACACATACACACATACATCCAACACACACACACATTTGGAAAGTGAAAATTGAAAATTGAAAATTCTTGTGATATTGAAAAACAACAAACAAAATTTTGTAATAAAGAAAAACTTGTTGAAAACTGAAGCTTAATCAATATATATTCTATATATACATATATATATATTTACAAGCGAAAGCGAGCATGAATGAGAGCAAGAAATTAAATGTACATTTATAAGGAGTTAAATCTAAAGAGTTAATATTAATACTTATATACAATATACATATATACAATATATTTATATATATACAAACCACAGAGGATAATGTTTTCTTCCTTTTTCTTTTTTTTTTTTTGGGAGCCTATACATAGAGAGATATATACATACACATACTTGAATAGAAATATATATAAAAATCAGTATTTTTCTATATATTAAATATTTGACGCAACAAATACAATAATTGTGTGACCATAAAAACGAAAAAGCAAAACCAACAAAACGGCCAAAATCAACAACAAAAGCGAATTGATTAAATTAACAGCATAAAACTAAAAAAAAAACAAAAAACATTTAATTAAACTGGTTTTATCATTGGTTTTTGGGCTCGGATTTGGGTTCGTTGAAGATTTAAGCCATGGCAATGGGCGTGGCCGTGATAGGGATTACATTTTCAGATGGATCTTAACTTTACTGTACCGAAATATGATCCTTTGGAAGGCTTAACTGGATGATAAGCACTTTGGATACTGATGAACAGCTCCGGAAACCTTAAACCTTAATTTTCAGATGGTTCCTAACTTTACAGACCTTAAAAAATGATCTTTTGGGAGCCTTTACTGATTGGATAGTGATGAATACGGGTGACTATCTTCGGAAACCTTGGTACCTTAATTTTCAGATGGTTCCTAACTTTACACACCTAAAATATGATCTTGTAGCCTTATCTTGATGTGGAATAATGATGAATAGGATTGGCTATCCATATAAGAATTTCGTATATAAGTTAGAGACATTACAGACCTAAAATATATGATCTTATCGACTTACCATTACTGAAATATGATATAATACGATACAACCTCTAGGATACTGATGAATACAAGTGCCTACATCCGGAAATATCATGAACTTCATTATCGACGGGATTTTTAAGGCAAGGAAATGGTTTATATTTTAAATTTTGAAATAAATGCTTGAAGTAACGGATAAAATTATAAAAAATAACCTTATTATATCAATATATAACCGAAAAGCATCATCAGATTTTCATCTTTTAATTTTGACATCAAACTTTAAGTATTTTTATTAACAAATAAATAACTAAATCTACATATAAGATAATATAACACGTATACCCCAATCATCAGTAACAAAGGAAATAACTAGCTTTGCCCATACAATTTTCTACAAAAAAACAATGTTTAAAATGCTTTTTGTTGATCACTTCGATTAGTCGACGAGAGGAGCACTTAATCTAGACACATCTCCCTGGCTTAGCTGCGTAATTCCTCGGTGACTGTGCGAGGGACTTATAGAACCGGACAAGTAGTACCCACCGATTGCCTTTTGATCTCGGCGATCTCATCATACGAATGTGATGGATACAAATATGTATGGGTTTGCGTGACAACTCACGGGTTATAGCTTAAGGCTTTTGGGGGCTTTCCAATGCCCCCAACCATCTCCAAGCCCCACCATCATCCCTAGTCACCATCACCACCAGAGGCAGTACTTATATCAGCGGGCCCCCTGATCGGATCGCTCTGCTCGGTTTCTGGTCAATTCGCTTGGCACATTTCGGCGGCGGGGTATGACTAAGCCGCAAATTCTATAATGATCGTATTTTTAAAACGTTTAAAAATAAAGTGCTCTCGTTTGCCAATGTGTGCGCCAATCACGAGCCCCACAACGGCAGCGGCAGCACCATCACCAGCAGCAGCCCCACCGCCGCGATCCACACATCTCCACAGTCAGAGGCATAGCCACAGCCACAGCCACAGCCACATCCACAGATACATCCATATCCACATCCACATCCACATCATCATCAGAAGCAGCAGTACCGCCGCCAGCGATCGAATTGGATGGGATCCGATGGGTTTGGGGCTTGGGTCCTTCTTTTTTTTTCTTTTTTGGGGGGAGTTCGGGGATGGATACTCATTGTTTTTCACTTGACGCGCTTTCCCTTCTGCTTCTGCGGAGGGAAAAGCAAATCCGAGTAATCGCTGCCAAAGAATTTTTGCGACATTTGCGGACAAACGGACAGCGGAGCGGACAGAGAAAAACCCCTTGGGATACCCTAGTCATGCACAGAAAATAAAACATTGTAATTATTATCTTCAAGCCTTAAATGGGAGTCAGGTTAAATGCTAAGGAAGGTCAGCCATGGATGCTGATGAAGGAGATTGTATCACCAATTACTCCAAATTATGTAAAAATTCCACTATTTACCCTAATTTTTTGAGAAGTTTTTAACCGTGTTAACCCATTTATTTCCCTTGGGGAGACTATGATCTTAATTTTATCAGTGTAAGAAAATGGTTGGGGGAAACTGTAGTCCAAGGTGTAGCAGGTGATCATTCCCACGTAGCAACGTTAAAAGGTTTAGCTAAAAATATATCAGACAATGAAACGAATGAAAGCGTATGGAACGAAATAGAAATGAAACGGGAGATATTGAAAGTCCAGGAACAGAAACACCGAAATGAGACACTGGCACGGATGAACTTATAAAGATGCATTCGAAATAAAGATACCTTTTGTAGTTAGACTTTACAAGGAAATATCTTTCTCATAAAAAGATAAATCCAGGCAAGATAACTAGGGTTAGAACCCTTTTGCAGAGGAATGAGTGAACTGGAACATAAATGGGGCGAAACTAAAGGAACTCCTGTGTTGAACCCTTATTGGAATGATAAGTTACTTCTGTGGTTCTGTTTTACAAAAAGAAAAATTAGGAACAGTAGGAAAAGAAAGATAAATGCAGAGAAAAATGTATTAGGTAAAAGGAAGCGGACCTATGGGAAAAGAACCGAGAAAAAAAACTTGTATATAGGAAAGGAACAGTGGCAGGGAAACAGCGGAAGAGGAACAATGCAGGAAAACAGCGGAAGAGGAACCATGCAGGAAACAGTGGTAGGGAAACAGCGGAAAAGAAACACAGGATATCGATTAAACCACCAATCTAGACAGAAGAGTATAAGTTTCAGAGGAAAGGAAGTGAGGCAGTGGAAAAGCGTCAAAAATCAGGGGCATGGGAACAGCAGAAGAGGAACTGTGGCTGGGAAACAGCGGAAAAGGAACAGGGGCAGGGAAACAACGGAAGAGTAACTCCGGCCATGGAACAGCGGAAAAGGAACACAGGATATCCATTAAAGCACCAATCCAGACAGAAAGGTATACGTTTTAGAGTAATGGAACTAAGGCAGTGGAAAAGCGGCAAAAATCAGTGGCATGGAAACAGCGGAAAACGAACAGTGGCAGGGAAACAGCGGAAGAGTAACTCCGGCCATGGAACAGTGGCAAAGGAACACAGGATCTCTATAAAAGAAGACCAGGCGCATATGACCCAACCGAAAGCAAAGCACACACACACACACTTTGCTAGACACCGAGTGATCGTGGGATCGTGGGTCCGTCCGTGGGAGGAGCGACCGACCGACCGATCGCAGAATGATTGCAAAATTTCGATTTATTTTCGTGTTGTTTTCGTCGAAGCGCGTTGCCGTGTAAACTTTTGATCGCTTTTTTTTTTGCCTTTCTCTACGATGAGGTTTTTGTTGTTGCTGCCCGGTTTTTTTTTCTCTGTGATGCCACGTGACAAATTTCGATCGCTTTCGGACGTAACAACCAAAAAAAAAAATAAAAAAAAATAAAAAGAATAAAATAAATAAATATATTTTGATTTGCAGCCAGCCAAAAATTGTACAAAGTAAATACGGGCAAGCGATGCAGGGGAACGGAGATCCCATTGGCGCGGGAATAGATTTCACCTGAGTCCCAAGTCTCGAGTCCCGAGTCGCGAGTCCGCGGGTCTCGAGTGTTTTGCAGATGGCGAGATCGCCGCCACCGCCTCCGCCTCTATATATCCACACAGGCACACACACACATGTGCAGCATGTACTCGATGTACCTTATATACAGACATACATATGTACCTTCTGCCATCGATCAAGCAAGTTTTGCGCACCGCGATGTTGTAATCACAGGAACGGATCTCGCGCGATCCGATCGGTTCGACGATCGTGACATAATCATGTTATATGAATGATTTTTTAGCTCTGAACTGTACCGATTTTGGTTTTATCTTCTCGATTTTGTGTACACTGAGAACGGAATGTTTTTACTTAAATAACACAAAGTGTAATTATCTAGAGTTCTAGAGAAGAATTCATACAGAAACTGATATATGGTATAGGGTTTTCTTGAATAACCTTAGAAATGCGCGATCTTAACTCTACTTTGAAAGATTCTACGTAAATCTTAAGAAAAATTAATTTCATCAGAATAAAATATAAAATTTTAGATTATTTTAATAAGAAAATGTTTGAAGATCAGCGATCTTCATTCATTTTAGCAAGTAAAAATCCAGTGATCCTCAGTCTGTGACCTTTATAACATAAGATCCAATTAAATGTTTTAACCTATGAGTATGTACAGGAAATTCCTAAATAAAAATCAAAATAATAATAAATACTGTAAACTCGATCACTAATCTTCGAGTCAAACATCATTAAAACATTTATTAAATATAACCATAATTTATAAAGACTTATCCGCTATTAGAACTTATTTAAATTCAACTCAAAACTCATGAAATGTATCTTAAATATATAAATAGATCAAATGATATACCTATTATAATATCAGTGATCCTCAGTCTGAGTAACCCATGAAAATGCACGGTAAAGCCCTGAAATATAGTGAAAACCCCAACGAGTTGAGATCGCTGATCAATCAGTAGGCGCTGACAGAGCAGCCGGGCAAGGGATCCATCAATGTTACGGGAGCAGTTCGGCGGATCCATCAGATGCCCGACCGAGATAGTCCACCCCATTTGCTAATAATTCATAAGAAAATTGATTTTAATTCGGCTTGGCTTTTTATCAGATTTTGCAGTTTATTTTTGGTACAAATAACAATCAAATAAATCATTCTCGAGTGGCCGAAAAGCGTTAACTAATTATAGACTCAAAAGACAGGACATAATACAGTGTGGTTTTCTTTTTTCTTCTTTTTTTTATGACTCTGACCATGTCTGACAGTGTCAAATCGATGCTCTTCAAATACAATTTAATTCATTGATCGGTACGCACTAAAAAAAAAAAGGGGGGAAAAGTACTAGAAAAACAACAAGATCATCGATTTCGCCGGCTTGGTCGAAAACATATTGTGTAAGGTCGACCAGATATAGATACGGCAGTTATAGGAACCACGTCCAGACCCAATTCCAATTTCCAATTCCAGCACTTTTGGGCGCTATCTTGACAGGCGGATAAATGGCGACCGAAATTGATAACCTCGCGAGGTTTCGTTACTATAGTTAGTGCGGGGCTTGGCCAGTTTCCGGCGGCTTAAAAGTATCTAACGGAGGTTGATCGATGAACACTGCCATCCAGCGATCACTTCTGGCTACCATATACAGTCGAGCATGGCTTGATTTTGGTGAATATCTTGTAATAACAACTAAATATATAAAGAAATATTAAATTAAAAATTAAATTCTTTTAAAAAATAAAATATGTAGCGATTTCTCCATGAAAAAATTAAGTTTTTAGCTAAAACCATTGATTACATAAGACAGGAATCTAACAATGTCAACCAAATAGATTACTTGAGTAAAAAAACGCGAAAATTTGAGCTTGAACCATTGATTACATAGGTCATACAAGTAAGAAAGCTAATATTTATTATTATAATTACTTGAAACATTGAATACATACAATATACAAAATTATTATCAGAGTATAAGAGATTACACCATTGATTACATGGGGCAGGTAAGTAAGAAAGCATTAATAGAACCATTGATTACATAGGGCCACAATATAAAGTATGTTCTCTATTAAAAAGCTTAACAAATTATAATTTAAAGATAACTATCATTTATTATGTACGTTCCCCCCTCGAAATAATAAATAAAATAAAATTCTGATTATTTTCCAATTTGTTATCGATATATTTTTGATTGCAGTCATTACAAAATAGCTTATAGAAATCATATACAAAGTCGCGTGATGTTTTCAAGTCTGCTAAAAACAAAAAGTTAATAAAACTAACGTAGGGCAAGGGGAGAATAATATTTGTTGGTTGGTTCGACTGTATATAAGTATATATATATCGGTGTGTATATAAATATTGGTATTATTATGTTTAGTGGGTAGTTCCAGTAATCGTTTGGTTTGCGCTGCTCGCTCCTTTAAATGCTGTGGCATATATCATAAATATTATATAGAGATTAAACTTAACTAGCCGTATAGTTCTATATATACATGCACGTATGCTTATATCGATCGCTGAGGATCGCCCTGGGATTTGCTGGAATCGAAAAATAGAATTGCACGCACACGCAGACATTGACAGGGACATGGACAGGGACATGAACGGGCGGCGCACTCACACTCACTCGCGGGCCTGGCACACACATCGAGTATATATAAAAATCATTATATATATATACATTGAGGCAGCAGGACTAAACATCCTTGTAGTCCACCGATAAATGCAGAAAATTGTCGGGATAACTCAGGTGCTCGGACATCCACTGCAGCTGCGTTTCCTCGTGAAGATCGATGCCATGGGTTCGAACTCCAACTGGAAATAAAGGTAATAACGATGATATAGATATAGTATAGTAAATAATATAATATATAAATAATAATATAGGAAATGATCACATTGAGGGGTCTTAAACCTGCATACTTCAATGGTTTCTCAAAGGAGCATATTCCCCCCTTCCTATATAATCAATAATTCAAGCGAAATATTGATCTAAATAATGCCTTTTAATTATTAAGGTCCCCCTAGCAGGGGATTTATTATTTATAGCTATCTATTCTATTTATTTGTTGAAATTAATAGGAAATATAAATAAGTAAGGCTCACAAGTACACAATACTTAGAATATAATAATCTTAAGTGCTGGATTTATCATTTATAGATATAGATAGCTCTTTGGTGGTTCTATTTTTGTGTTGCCAGTTCAAATATAATATTAAGACTTAATCAAAGTATCAATCATTCAATAAGACCGCATAATGATCAAAGTAATTAGACCGCCGTGTTTACACTGACTGAACAAGTCTGATAATCCACAAGAGCTAAAGGTAAATCTTCAACAATGACTGATCGTGGGTCCTTAATATTTTTATAATGATAATATCAAAGCTCTCTAGCGGAAATACCCACTAAATAAAAAAAAAGGGGGTACAAAAACCATTATGTAAAAAGCGATCGAAAAGCATTATAGGTTATTAATGAGAGAGACAGCAGCGCGCCCTGGTAAAAATAATATTACTTATATTATAATGAATGAGATCAGCCAACGATTACTTAAGGCGAGATAAGCCTGGAAGCCTGGACAACCGTATGCCAAGTTCTATACAAACAGCGGATCTGATCATGATCAATTTGCGAGCCATAAAGATTAGAGAAGAGACCCCAGAAGAGGAGGAGAATTGGACTCTACGACGGCATGGCATGGAAATCAGAGTTTAGGCGCCTTATCTACGAGTGTTCTCTCTTTTCTTTTCTTTTCTTTTCTTTTGGAGTAATCATGGTTCGTGACGAAATTTCGTCATTTTTAATTTTAGCATATGAATTGTAATTATAGATTGCCGATCACAGCGATTTTCAATATGCCATTGCGATTACCAATCGCCGGCGGCGTCGTCGTTGTCGTTGTCGTTGTCGGTTATGGCGTCCCGATCGGCGGGCCTTATACTTTCAGTCAGTTGGTGATATGGTAGGTACATCTAGTATATATAGTATGCCGCTGCTCCGCGCTGATAATGGCTGATTACATACGGTGGGAGGCGAATGAGCGTGCTGCAGATAAGATTTTGTGCAACGGGGCGAGTTCAAGTAGGGCGCATACGCATACGCGCACCCGCGGAGAGCTCTCCTCCGTATCCGTATCGTAGGCCCACGAATACCACTCGGTTTCGATTCGTTTCGATTCCATTCCATTTCATTCCATTCCGCGCGAGTCACGAGTTTAATGACCAAAGCTAATGGCGCTACCCCCAAAAAAAAAATACAACAAAATTATAAAAATAAATAAACGCCGCGAGGGTAAGAGGCGAAACGTTTGCTAAATTCAGGGGCGGCAAAATAATCAGGTGTGTTTCAAGGGGGGCCGTAGAAAAATAAGCAAGTTATAAGGCAACCAAGAACAGAAAAGTTTCTACAATTCGTACAAGAATTTATGTATAAGTAAAAATATTCACAATAAGACTAGGAATAGGATGGATATCCTTTATCTAAAAACATTATTAATCCTCTTATAGTCTCTGAGATCTATTGTTTCATACGGACAGACGGACATGGCTAATGTTCTCCCCCTCAAAGCCCACCTGTAGCTTAATGCTGATTACATTTATGATAATAATAAATATTTAATAACTTTTGCTATAACGAGGCAATGTCCATTATAACATGAAAGCAATTAATACAGCCATTAGGGTTTTCAAGGCACTCAAAGAAAATTAAGAAATACTCAAAACGATCTTGCAAAAAGTTCAGAGGCCAAAACTAAAAATTAAATATGTATTTTTTATAGAGAATACTATTTATAGATGGTATAAAATAGCCATAAAATAAAGAAAATATCTCAATATCTAGATAGACATACTAGAAACTAGAAACTAGATACAAGAACCTCATTGGGAAAACAGTTTAAAAGTAATAAAACCTGGACAATTAAACGAAATATCTTGGGAAAGACACCTTTCGATCGCGCGATATTTACACCACATAAAACCGAAGAGATCGTAAATCTTGCGATGGAGGAAACCAAGCCGAGCCGAACGATATAAAACTATTAAATAGTTTAAAGAAAATTCCCGAGAGACACGCGTTGATCTCTCACTCCTCTCTCTCTCTCTCGATAATATGTGATTAACAGAGGCGGCAGGGGCGCCCCTTGCGCGCGCCAAGTGGCGCCAAACCGTCTGAAAATTTATTGATCCCATTTTTTATTATCGTCGTCAGCAACGAAAAACAAAACGTGGAAACAGGAGAGAGAGCGAGGGAGAGGCGGAAAAGCGACATGGTATAGCTCATAGCTAAAAATAAACAAAAATCGTTCCACCGATCTCTGATAAGGCCACCCCAATCATCATAATCACTTAATAGATTGTGTTCCCATAAAGCCATTAAAGAAAACAATATAGAATTGGACAAAAATAGCCCAACCGATCCGATCCAGTTCCAAACGTTCCGCTTGCACTGGGAAAATAACATTTTTGCAGTTCACTGACGCCATTAAAAATACAAAAAAAAAGTAAAAAAGCTAAAGCTAAGGCAACCGAAAAGTGCTAATCAATTGTTTTTGCTTTTGTTTGCCTTGAGTTTAGTTTTTTTTTTTCCTCTCGTTTGCTACTCTCTGGGCCCATAATTTCAATTTTAATTTCAGTTTATTTTCACGCAGCTACAAAGTAGGGAAACTCAGAGGGGCGGCCAGGGGGGCGGCGGATGTTTAGCGAAAAAAAAAAGAGAAAAATAAAAACGAATTTCAACGAATTTTGTTGACGGTGCAGTCGAGTTGTGAATTGAAGATTGCAACTGATTATTGCCGATCAACCAGACGAAAAAATAAACAAACTTAAGGGGGAAAAAAAACGAAAAACGATAAAGCCAAATGGATAAAAGTGGAAAATTAAGTGGGTGCCGAGAGAGGCAGGAAGAGGAAGACGAACCAGGGTGAGAACCCAGCACTGATCTCCAATTGCAGTGCCTCGCTGGGGGTTTTAGTAACAAAAATATAATGAGAAAAAAAATAAATAAAGACGGCTTATTATTAAATGAATGAATTCGGATTGGTTTTATGATTACTTTCTTAGCTAATGTTCCGAACAAATATTAATTATTATGGATGAACAATCGAATGAATCGAAAGTGAACTCAAAATGAATTGTTTGAAAAGAGTTCATTCTCAATTCTTTAATTTTAGGTTAATTTTAAATTAATTATTTGGAGATCATTTTCAATTCATTAATTTTGAGTTCATTTTCAATTCATTAATTTTGAGTTCATTTTCAATTCATTCATTTTGTGTTCATTTTCAATTCATTAATTTTGAGTTCATTTTCAATTCATTCATTTTCAGTTCGCAAGAGTTTATTTTCAGTTTATTCATTATGAGTTCATTTTGAATTCATTCGATTGTTTCATTTTATATGAAGAGCTCATTTTGTGAATAATTAAACTAGTGTTTTATCAACTAAAGGTCTGTCTTGATTGAACTCCCATTATTCAAATGCTATTAATTAGTTTATTCTAAATAAATAAAGAAATGCATCCAAAATGAACTCGAAATGAATGGTTCATTTTGGGCAACAGGTAAATGAACGTTGCATCCACTATGATTGAAGGTCTCTCTAAAATCTAGAGTCTAGATTGAATTACGATCAGTTTTCCACCCCATGTTAAAATTGAAAAAAAAAAAAAAAATAAATACATTTATGTAAATAACACGCACACACACAGCTGCAGCAGCCCACCCAAAAAGCAGGGCGTGGCACGGCCAATTGTCACACCATTGCACACGCACACCTCACACACACACAATGGCAAGTCCAGGTTGCAGTTTGCAGGTTGCCATTGTTTGTCTGATTGACGAAATGCAAACGAAAATGTGTCGAAATGGGACTAAGCAAATGCGACGATGATGCCAGCGCACAAAGAGGGGTGGAGTGGGGGGGGGACAGGTAGGAGCAAGGGGAAGGAGAGGCCATAAAGAGATGCCAAGGAGAAAGAGGGAGAGAGAGCGAGAAGCAGAGTGATAAACATTGAGGTGCGATTTCCGTGCGCCGCCGTTTTCACCGGAGTTTTGGAGTGCAGCGAAAAAAAGCAAAAACAAAAAAAAAGACAGAAAAAATAAAGAAAGGAGGGGGAGGAATACTAGAAGAGGAGGAGGCGGGGGACGAGGTGCCGGCGAAGGTGTAAATACAAATAAGCGGAGGTGATATCTCAGAACTTCCTTTTCACACATTCGAGGGAGAGAGAGCACCCTACACAAATACAAACACAAGCACAGTGCAGCCAGCATAGCACACACACACACACATACTGGCCAGCCACACATCCAGCGGCGCAGGCAACTTTAGCTATTTTCCCGTCAAATTGTAGCTTTTTTTAGCTTAATTCTTTAAATAACTTGAAATCTTGTAAATAAACTTTACAGCAATTGTGATTAAAGGACTCTTTTGATGGAATTACGATCATTATAATACGTACTATTCAATATCCTGTTATTTCATAAAATAATTTTCATGGAAACACCTGTAGAAAACATGGTATTTTCATTTGCTCGAAGCTCTATCTATCATTGCCTTCAAAACTAAACATCTTAAAGAGCATAAACAGATTGATCATAAAATATGACAGAAAACTCTAGCAAGTTTTTAATTTTATGCAAATTCTTGCAAAACTTTTGGCCAAACCTGGCAACACTGAACGGCACTTGCATTTTATTGTTGCTGCTTTCCGGCGACGCGGACAGCGCAGCTTGCGGCGCTGCCGGCGGCAAATCATGAAAGCAGCAACAACAAATGAAGCGAATGCCAATGCAGCAGGAGCAGATGGAGAAGAAGAAGCAGGAGAAGTAGCAGAGGAAGAAGGTGAGGAAGATGGAGTGATAGGGGGAGAGAGAGAGAGAGCGAGAGAGGGAGCAGGAGCCAAAGGCAAAGCCAAAAATGCGTTTCTTTTATTTTTGACGCGTCTTAGATTCTTCCTCTTCCTCTGCCGCCGCCGCTGTTGCTGCTTCTTTCCTTTCCTTGATTTTTTTTTTTGTTTTTTGATTTCTTGGAATCGCATCTACTTTGAACCTTCCACGTTCCGACTGAAAAAAAAGAACGGGGGGAAAAAAACGAGGAAAACTGAAAAACTCCGAGAGACGCGGCTGCATTGTATATTTGAATTTCAATTCAATTTAAATACGATTTTCTATGAAAATGCACGCACCACAAACACTACGTGCAATCGTTATCCGTCCTCCCCCACCCCCCATATTACTCTTGCTCTTTGACCATCCTCTTCTTTCACGACGAATAAGAAGATGAAGAAATTGATCATGTTTTGAATGCATTTTTTTGTTTGATTTGAATTTGGATTTGTGTACCCAAAAAAAAAAAAAAAATGCGAAAGATATTCTCCAATCGATTTTTCGGAAGACATGAGGAAGAAGATCAGAAGATTGGGGCAGATCGAAATAAGATTAAAGGGAACTTTATGTTTATATGATAATGGGGAAGAAATATCCCAAGTTTACAATTCCCATTTTCAATTCCCTAGAAATAAAATTGGATCACAAAAAGAACTACAGAAAGTGATTCAACTATTGATTACATAGGGCAGAAAAAAAAATGCAGAAATATCTTAGAAATTCAATTTAAAAGTTCTTGAATATTACTATTATATTATTTGATCATAAGAAAAACTACAGAGAATGGGTTTTTTTTTTGTTTATCCATTGATTACATAGTAGGGTTGTTGATAATATATCAAAATATCAATATATCGATATTTTTTCTAAAAATGATAT
>JAEIIF010055848.1:0-10297 GCA_018874455.1 Drosophila trapezifrons
GTATAATACTTATAGTTTACTATACATTCCTAAAGTTTAAACTTTATATAACAAGTGGCCCTGTATACAAGATATTATCATTGCCCCAAAGCTTTAATTAGTTATAATTTTTTAACCGCAGCTGTATATATCCAAAAAACGCAACACACACACATTGCAATAATTAAAACTTGGTTAAAACACTCTGGCCAAAAGGGGCGCCTGGAGGAGAGGGAGGGGAGGGCCACAATGCATCATCGTGTTGAAGTTGCGATGCGAAACGACCGCACCTAATTGGTTTTGCATGAGTTAGTTGCTGCTGTTTATGTTGCTGGGGGTGGAAATGGGCGTTAAAGGGGGCGGCGAGAGTTGCCAACACATTTGTGGCATAAGTGGCAAAATCCAAAGAGAAATAATAAGAAATCACCGCATCGAAAATCATGAGAAATGATGCCACTTTGACTGGTGTCAATTTATTCAAAGCAAGAGAGACTCCGGTGATGTGAGAGGTTAAAGAGTTAATCTGGAAAATCATCAAGGATATAGCATAATAGGGAATGCGTATATTTTTATGGACAATCTTGATGGATAATATCATAATAATATATAATAATAACTAATAGAATTATTTTTAAACTTATTTCTGAACTTGTCGAGCATGAATTGGTGTGGAAAGCGCGCCTTCATCGTGTTATTGATAATGATTTTTAAAATATTTCCTCTTTAAACACATAAATGTAACTAAATATTGTAAAATCGAAATGGCAACTCCCTTCATTCAGATCGATTGCAATTGTTACATGCACAAAGGCAAATACAGAATTTAATAGCGCTTTGTGATTGTTCGACAAATGCAAATTGAGTATTTTCGTGTGTTTTTCGAACGAATTATGCCACATCATGTTGGGCCCACCTCCGCCTGCGTCCCCCTGCTTATGCTATGACATAATTAAAGCCCGACACATGTTTGGCTTGCTTCTCTGCGGCGTGGTCACCTGTCCACCTGTCCGCCTGTCCCTCTGTCACTGACATGTCACGACACCTGGCGGGGCGCTGATGAGACTGATGCAGGCGGTGATCGGGGCTGGCGTTGGTGTGGAGAATGCACATTTTAAATGCAATTTAATGAACGCAACAATTTACCACACACCAGCAAAATATATACACATATATGAAAAATCATCCATTGAAATTGAGGGGGAAAAGGCAGAAACAAATGAAACGATATTCAGTTGCAATTTATCTTTAAAATGGGTGCCAAAGTGCTAGGAGCTTCCATCCTGCCACTAGCTCTGCAACTTATCGAAATTTATGAGTCCGCATAAGTATACTCTACCTATAAATAATATAGCCACGTAAATGATATACTTTACAAACACTTTTCTTATATATATTAACTATAAAAGCTTATTTTTTTATTATTAGATAATGTTGTTACTAAATAAGCCATATTTCTCATTTAATACATTTTTTGAGCTATTAACCAAACTAAATATGTTTTATTTTAAAGATTTGTTTAAGTTATTTAAATACATTTTATTTTTAATTTAATAAAAGTAAATCCAAGTCTGCTATATTTTCTAAGTATTTCTTAATTGTTTTTCTTGCGTAAGAGTATCAAAAGCTTTACAACAAAATTGAAAGTTTTTCCTATTTTATTGCATATATTTATTTTTCATTCACACGCTC
Organism: Drosophila trapezifrons; assembly: GCA_018874455.1. Taxonomy (NCBI): domain Eukaryota; kingdom Metazoa; phylum Arthropoda; class Insecta; order Diptera; family Drosophilidae; genus Drosophila; species Drosophila trapezifrons. The sequence continues at coordinate 1,669 of JAEIIF010055848.1, forward strand.
GCTCGCATATCCTGGCCATCCTTTTGGACGCCTGCATAGCTACATTTTAATATTTTCCCCAGATGAGGGCCCAGGATGAAGCTATGGAGGAGCTGGCAAGGCAACGGCCATATTTCACAATTTATTGTGCTTGTCAATTGCAGCCAGGAAAAAGAAAAAAAAAATAGCTACCATGCCATATGCATACTCGCACTACTTCTTCCATGCCACCAATATTATATGTTCAGAGTAAATGCGCAAAAATTATTCTACTGGAAATATTGCATTTTGATATCTATCATAGAACTTTATGTCTGCAAATCATGGTAGCTGCAAGTGGCTGGCTTTTTGTGAGCGTTTGCTTTTGGCCTTGACAATGCTTTGCTTTCCTTGCAAGAAGGTCGGATCAGTTAGCCATGAGAAACTGTTCAAAATGTTGGTAAATTCAAGAAAGAATATATACTTATAAATTAATTAATTAGCACCTAATGTGTAAATATAAAATTTCACTATTTATATTTCAGAAAATAAATACATTCTTAGCACAATTATTAAATACAATTGTAACTAAAATCAGCTTGCACTCAATGTACTTTTCTTTCCCTTACTTAAACTAGTTATATCTTATTTTCTTTTGCATCTCAAAAACCCATAATTGAGCTAATTACCTCTTGTCTTCTGTATCAGAAACTTATCACAATTTATAAATGACTCTCAAGTGGCTCAAGTTCAATACGCTCAGGCCAGTGTCCCATCTACAATAATAGAGAAAATATGCAATCATAATTGTAAATAAAAATGTATAAATATAGATTCCAATTTATTTCAATAAAATTCCATCCAAGGCTTCCATTTGTAGGTGTCGTATTTACAAGTATAAACAACAAAGGCACGAGAAACGCTTGTAAATCCATATGGATATGTGCAAATTTGACATTCAACTCTGAACTGACCTCTGGCAAGGGGGAAGGCAAATATAATAGCAAGGTAGAAAAAAAAAAAACAGCTTGAGGGGCGGGTTGAGTTGGCTGGGTAGATGGCTTGTAAGTGGCTCTTTGAGTCGGCCATTAACACAGACTTGACACATTGATGATGACGACGTTGTTATTGGTGTTATTGCCACCGTTATTGTTTGTGCCATCGCCGGTGACTGTCGCCTAACACTTGGCCACATCTAGAGGGGCATTGCATGGCACAACTTTAGATTTATGATAAGTCACGATTCCAGCTGGCGGGCGGAAAATTGTCTTGGGCCAAGCAAAACATGGCAAGAAAAAGAAAACCATTTTTTATGCAATCGAAATGCAGTTTTGGCAAACAGTTGGCACTCATCAGGCAGCCAATTAAGTTGTTTAATTGAATTTCGAGTGGAAAGTGCTGAGCAAGCACACAACGAGATGAAGAAGACGCCGCAAAACAATTTAGCAAACGAGCAGAAGAAAATTGAGGATTTTATTTCTCTTCTTCCACTTTCCCCACATACAAATAGTAACACTTTTTATCTGGGATTTTCTGTTTTCTTATGTCTTGGATTTTTTGTGTTGATTGCCTGTGAAAAACAACTGTAGTTAAAATTCAGTATCGTAAAGTTCAAGGAAACCACTCTATTAAAACTCGGTTTATTAGTTGATGGAGAGGAAATACTTTCTTTTAAGTAAATTCAATAAAAAAAAACATTGGTTTTATTCATAAGCAAGATTCCTTATAAATAATTTTATTCAAAGATAAAAGCTTGGTTTTTTTATTACCCAAAATACTTAATAAAATAAAGCCAAGTTCTTGCCACGACTTTATTGTAAACGAAGAAGAGCCAATTATTGTGCAGCAAAAACTGAGATATGATGTTCTTACTTTTTCCATTGTGGCTGCATTTGTTTTGTTGCTTGCATTTTCAGCAAAATGTATTCCCATTTGTGCTGTCTCGTCCGCCATTTTGGCTCCCCGCCCGGGGGACTTTTCGACGTTGCCTGCACTTCACGTAATTTCAATGAACCGCATTTACGTTTGGCTCGGTTTATCTCTCCTTCCTCCGAATATCCGTCGGCGCCGACATTGCCGTGACAATGCTGCACTCATATACACACACATTACAGGGCTGGATAGGATTACACAGGCAAAAATTCGATCGAAATTAATTATTGATTTTTGTATATTTACAATGGTCACAGTTTTTATTTTTGTCAATACGAGTATCTATATTTTTATTTTTATATATAGTTTAAAAATTTAAATTTTATGTGGTTTTGAAATCAAATAAAATGGTGTTCAAAAGTATGCTACAAAATGTTTGACCTTAAAGAAAAAATCAATTGTGGCAACTCTGATATGATAGAAAACTTTAGAAATTTAAGCGCCAATATCCGTTACAGAATTGTGAGATATATATTTTTAATTTCCAAGAATACGTGAAGATTCTCTGAAATTTTAATATGAAGAGTGTAAGAGTTATTTAGTGATCAGCCTAAAAGTATGCAAAGAATTTGCCAAAAGTTGATTATTAAATAATTCCCTCAGATTGTGATTTAATTTAGAGTCTAAGTACCTTTTAAAAAGTAAGTTGATAAGCTGATTTGAAAAAGCAATATTCAACATATTTACTAGAATATATCCTTTTTCCTCTGTGTATGCACCGACTGAGTAGAGTACTCTCGTGGAGAGCGGCAGTCATCGAAGCTTGCAATTTGTGGCTTTCGCCACGCTTAATGCCAGTCTCACAGAGGCGCCCCATCTTGCAGTGACCACCCCCTGGCAGCAGCCCCCTTTTGCCTCATACAGCCACCCTTGCCTTTGCCTCTCCCGATTCCAGCCCTATCTCGCCGCATTACAATTCACTGACATAATGCAAAAATCGCAGCAAGTCAGGCGCGTCTCGTTGATACGCGTGTTCTCCAATTTGCAATCCTCTCCGTTTTTCCTGCCTGATTGGAAAGGGGAATGGAGGGGGGGGGAGTGCTCCATTGTCCTGGGCTAGTAGGGATCGAGGGTATTTTGTGAATGCCACTAATGGAGAGTAAGCTAATTAAAATTGGCCAAAAGACCCACAAAGACCTTGAACAAAGCTGAAGCTGAAGTTTTTTTGGTGATTTTATTCTGACAAACCAAACAAAAAATTCTTGAAATTTATAAGATAAAAAATTAATGAAGGGAAACTATAAAGCTTGAGAAACAAGCTATGTTTATAGTCTTTGGAAACGGCAATAATAATTGCTCAAAGGCAGCGTCGTATTTAGTAAAATAAATTTCTGGAAATAAAACAATAAACCTCGTTTCATGAATTATTATTTAAATTCGTAAAAGTTCGAAGTCTAAATATTAAAATATCAATATTCTCTCTTCTGAAGGAGGAAGAATTTTAATTAAAACCCATTTATATTGCTTGAAATGATTAAAACTTCACACTTTTTAGTTGCACCAAAACCACCCGATCGAGTACCTTCCAATTATATTAACTTTATTGCCCTTAAACGCCATAAAACAATTAACCCTATCATTGCCTTCAATGTGTACCCCCTTGGGAAACTATATCAATTGGCGATAATCGCCCGGAATAATCCAAATGGACACCGAGAAGTATATAAATCTTGGATTTACGCGCCGCATTGCTGGTATCAAGGAAACACTAATAAATAGCCACCATCGACTTCTAATCAATAGATTAGATTGACGACAAAGGTTCTTAAAGAATATTTCGCAAAAAAAACTTAGTCGTACGACCAAAGTGGAAGGCAAAAGTTCAAATGCTGAGAGGGACATTTATTATTCTGGCCCTTGTGGCTATAGCCGGAGCTGCCGATGACCTTGATCCTTTCATCGATATACCTTTCAAGCCTATCAAGACTTCGGTGCGTTGAATACTTTCGGAACGGGAATTAATAACTTTAACACAAACGGAAACGGAAGGAATATTAGCTAATTCATTTTTGTAACCGATAAAAAACCCAACTTAGCCTTTAGAGGTCTGATTTAAGTTCTGATTTTCGCTGCAGGCGGAACGCATCGAGGCGCACGGCTACCCGGCCGAATCGCACTTCGTGGAGACTCCGGACGGCTATGTGCTGAATGTGTTCCGCATCCCGCACTCGCCGAGCCTGAACAATGGCGCCGAGCGGCGTCCGGTGGTGTTCATCATGCACGGCCTGTTCAGCTGCTCGGATTGCTTCCTGCTCAATGGGCCGGAGGACGCCCTGGCGTTCAACTACGCGGACGCCGGCTATGACGTCTGGCTGGGCAATGCCAGAGGCAATCTCTACTCGAGGAACAACACCAGGCTGAACGTGAAGCATCCGTATTTCTGGAAGTTCAGCTGGCACGAGATCGGCGCCATCGATCTGCCGGCGATGATCGACTATATCCTGGAGCTGACCGGGGAGCAGGCGTTGCACTATGTGGGCCACTCGCAGGGCTGCACCTCCTTCTTCGTAATGGGATCCTTCCGGCCGGAGTACAATGCCAAGATCAAGACGGCCCACATGCTGGCCCCGTCCGTCTTTATGGGCAACACCACCGAGGAGCTGATCGTGGCCACGGCCCCCTACCTGGGAACTCCAGGATTGGGTTCTATCCTGTTGGAGAACCAAGTGTTCTTGCCGAAGAATCATTTCATTCAGCGGCTGTTGGACACCACCTGCAGCAAGCAGCCCATCCTGCTGAGCTACTGCAAGACCCTGGCCATGCTCTGGGGCGGTCCTGAGATCGGAAATCTGAATGCGGTGAGTATTATTTTATATAAAAGCTATATCCTATCTTATCTTAACTTTATTAAAAACCAACTTGCAGACCCTCCTGCCGCAAATCGCTGAGACGCATCCCGCTGGCGTTTCCTCCAATCAGGCTATTCATTACATACAATCCTACGTGTCGAACGAGTTCCGCTTGTACGACTGGGGAAGTCGCAAGAACTTGGAGTATTACGGAGTGGCAGAGCCCCCTACGTATGATCTTGGCCAGATTACGTCGGAGATGTACCTGTACTACGGCCTGTCGGATGGTTCAGCCAACAAGGATGACGTCTCTCGGCTGCCCGAACTTCTGCCCAATTTGGCCGTGTTGCACGAGGTCCCCATTCCCACCTGGGGCCATTTGGACTTTATATTTGCCGCTGAGGTCAAGACGATTATCAACGATTTGGTTTTGGATTACACCAGGGCCTACGATGAGGATATCAATACAAAATAACATTGATTTAAGTTATTGAGAAATGAAGGCAATTATTACCTTGAATAATAATACTATAATATTTCATAAACTGTATTAATATAGTTACCTTTCAGTGTGGATACTTAACTCAAGAAGCACTTTAAAGACACACTCAGATGCAGATTAATTACAGATAACTAAACCCTCAACTTTGGCTCGCATTTGTAATAAGTTCTCCCCACGTTTTAGCCAGAATGTAGAATGTGGGCAAGCTAATTGCCAGTTAAGAACTGTCTGCTGGTCGGGTTATCTCAGCCATTCCCTTAACTTTGTCTGGTCACGCCCCTCTGATGTACAAGTCTCCTTCCTTTTTTCGCCCGGTTTGTTGACAAAAATTATCGCTGGCTAGATGACGTGGTTAGCTGCTCTCATCTCCGCTTGCACCAGCCCCTTCTGGCCCTTTGCGAAATTACAGTAATTAGCACTGTTCCCTTAACAGTTTGCTTGTTTGGCGGTTTAGTTGGGGGACAGTTGCAAATATGCTTATAATGATGATTTATGCGGTTCGGTGAGGCGGTTGCGACTCGGCAAGATTATTTCGTGCGATGATGCATTGATAAGAGGAATTTTTTATTGGTTTTCTTGGGAAATGGGGGGCAAGGAATTTATTTCTTAAACTTAAACGAACTTTATTTCTCTCATAATTTCTATAGTTTTTGTTTATTTTTAGACCTTACCCTTTAGCATTACCCTTTTTATATTTTTTAGAAGTTTAAACATTACTCATCGTAGTAAGACTTGTACGAATGGATAGATAAAGAATCAGACCTTGACCAAAGTGAAATCAAATCAGATAATCCGGAAATTCTCAGGTAACGAGTAATATTTAGCAATTTCCACAATTTTGATGGCTGTCAAAGGGGTTTATCAACTTGATTTAGTGCAGGTGTTGAGATTAAGGTAGCACATTAGGTTAAATTTAAACGCCGTTATCGTAGCCTCCTTGGAAGCCAGATAATTAATTGACTCTAAGTAATGCCCATTGACTGCTCACTCGGCAGTGCCTCGCACTTGGGATGGCTTCAATCGAGCCAAGCTGCCGTGCCGGCAATTAACCACAGCTCTTTATTAATCGCGGACCGCTGATGTGGAAGAGGATAATGCCGGTGACGAGGAGGCCTCAAGTGCGTCAGCAGGCTCGTAACAAGTGCAGAGTTAAGTGAAATTGCGAATCATCAAAGGCGAGACAGCGAAATAAAATTAATAAAGTGTAAAGGGATTTTGTCGCGACAGCCGGACAGGAGCCGGAGAAGGAGGAGCACAAATCTTTGCCAGACCGAGTGAGCGCGCGCAGGACATAAATCTGTCGGGGGATTCCGGCTCAAAACCCTGACCTGTCCGGAGTCTGGAGTCCGGAGTCCGGACCCCCATCGCCTATAATCCTTTATTTTCGTTTTCAATTTGTTGGAAAAGCCAAACAGAAAGTGTTAAAAGTATTTCTCATGCGGAAAATCCACAGCGACTGGCCAAGCGCTGACAAACTTTTCTCACCCAACCCCCGGACCTTTCCCTCCCTCCTCCCCGGCTCTTTCTCTAAGTGGCTGCGACACTTCTGTATGCATAATTTAAACAAAAGTCGCCGAAAAAATAGGGAGAACGAGAGCGGAAAAACAAGCAGCAACAAAAAGTTGCAATTGCAGAAATTGAAAAATTTCCCGCATAAAAATATGCGCCAGGCATGAAAAGTCCAAGGGAAAACAAAAGGAAAATCAGCAGAGTCCCCAGAACAGAATTTTCCCTGGTAATCTTGCTCTCAGCCAAGATGTCGGCAGAAGTGTCGACGAGCATGTTGTTTTTGGCCAAATGTTTATTGTCAAAAAGTTCCGCAGAATGCAGATTGCCGCAAGGGGAAAGGGTCACGGCGAACAGGGAGGACAGGCACTATTGTTGTTACCTTTTTCGGGTGATATACATCACCACTTTGGACACTTTTATCCTGAAATATTTGTATTTCTTGCAAACAAAATTATAATTGACTAATTTATAAATTTAGTTTGCATTTATACTTATTTCCCAAGTGAAGCCTTATCCTCGCGTAGAGTTACTTGCGCTTGAAGTAATTAAATATGAATTTGCTTAAAGTTTTGTGATTTTAACAAGACTTTTTATTTATTAAATCATTTTTAATGTAACATTTACAATACTCAGCAAGGTTGTACACTTTGGTGTTGAGACCTCTTATAATATTAACAAAAAATAATATGTAATTTTTTTAATATATAATATAAATAAGAAATATTGAAATTTCAGATAATTAGATAAATAAATTTGTGTTGAATTTAAAATCATTATATGTGTGTGTTTTTTGTATTATTTTTATTATTATTATTATTATTAGGAAATTTACAGTGCGTATACGTGATATACAGTGCTGAAAAAAGGTTGAAAGCTTTGATGAAAAAGGGTTTAAAAGTTGATGAAAAAAGGTATTAAACTTTGATCAAAAGGTTGACAACTTGGCTGTCGGCTAAGCAGTGCACTGTAGGTAAGGCGACCCATCTTTGTGGAAGCAGTGCAACTGAACGGCCGACTGTTTCCTGCTTTGCCGACCTCAGTTTTCATCAAAGTTTTAAACCTTTTCATCGAAGCTTACAACCTTTTCAATCTTGCTGACCTTCTAGGGTATTCTAGGGTATCAAAGGGTGTTTCTGTTCATATTAAAGTCCAGAACAGATGATTCAAAATTGAACAAATATTTATTTATCCAATTTATTTAATATTCCAAATTATCTAGTTATTTAAAATTCAACGACTGATAAAATATATAAAAACTAAGACATAATGAGATGGATTAGCAATAAGAAATATATAAATTTACATTCTGACTCACAATGAATTTTAACAAGATAACGGACTAAATAAAAATGGATCTACGAACTCCCCAGAGTACCTATAGTTCTCTAGAGGGGGCAACACCATTTAAACAAATTTGTCCCTCGAGAGTTGGACTCTCTTCCAGGTCTGGACGCCGGAGTGCCGGTAATACTCGTAGCTACCCTCGATAGCCTGCTTCACCGTCTGCTGCTACTGCTGTTGCTCCTCCGACCATTCATCCAGCAGGTTCACCTCGGAAAAGAAGTCCTCCTGTGGATCATCCACTTGCTGCACCTGATCCTGTACTTCCCTTTCCTGCTCTGCCTTTTTTATACCCTTGCAGGGTATTATTATGATTTTGACCAGAAGTTTGCAACGCAGTGAAGGAAGCATCTCCGACACCATAAAGTATATATATTCTTGATCACCAATACCAGACGAGTCGATCTAGGCATGTCCGTCTGTCCGTTCGTCTGTCCGTTCGTCTGTCCGTTAGAACTATGACCTGATCGAGCCTCTTTCGTATTTAATTTATTAAAACTTAAATCATGGGCCGAATTTTAAGTTGTATTTATTTAAGAGTTCCCTTGAGATTAATTTTTGGTTTCACAAACTTTTTCTTCAACTGATATGGAACTCT